>JAFBJT010108910.1:0-12763 GCA_016785325.1 Chascanopsetta lugubris
TGGAGGGGAGGGAGGGGGGAGGGGGGCGTGGGATCAGAGGTCAAGTGTCACGGAAAGAAGATGAACAAAAGAGAATTTTAAAGTGCTCATATATCCATGACAGGTTATGTGGTGGTGATACTTTAAAAACATGTGGCTGATCCCTGCCTGCCACCGCGTCTCACCACCAGGGAATACTCCAAAGACCGTCCTGTTTTCACAGAGGGAGGATGGAGGAGGAGGAGGAGGAGGAGGAGGAGGGGGGAGGGGGAGGGGGGGAGGAGGGGGGAGGGCACTGTAAATCATTTGCTCTCTATGGGCACTGGACCCCCTCGGGCAACAAGTGCAGGGAGTGAGGGAACCACTAAAAAATGCCTCAGTAATTTATTATTTTTCTTTTGTTCTGCTTTCTTGCGTCGCCACATGTTCCTCGTGTCGGCGCTTCCTTGTAAAAATGTTATATTTCCAGGACAAGCTGTTGAGTCCAGGGCGAGGAATTTTGGCTTTGGTGATAAACGGTGTAATTAAATTAAAGGCTGGCGCCACGTCACTGACACAAACACAACATGGATAAAACAGGTGTTTACATTTCTTCATTGTGTTTTTGTTTTTTTTCTTTTTATCTGGTGACTCGGGCCAAGATAGTAAAAAGGGCACCTGTTGCACAAAGTGGTACAAATATTTGTTGTGAAACAGTCGGACACTTCGTAATATTATTCTACTATAAAAGCAGGTGGTTTTGCAGAGTGGCACCAGGGCTGTTTCGACATGACCTAAGACTGGACTAAACAAACACTGCCCTTTAAGGCTTTGAAATAATTTTTTCCCCAAAGGCCATTAACTGCTCTCTTTAACACTCTGAAAGGGACTGTAACTTTACCAATAGACGGCATCAAATCTTACGCACTGAACCTTTAAAACCACACTGGGACAGTCAGCCCTTGTGGTGATGACGAGCTAAAACAACAGGAATCATCCGTCTAATAAATGAATTCATCAATATGTCGTGTCCTGTCCGATAGCACAGGGGAGGGAGGCTATATAAATAAAACTGCTGCCAGCCACCAGGGGTCAGTATAAACATGTTGGCATTCATTTTGAGTGGCGATCTTGTCGTCCATCTTTTGTGGAGGGATTAAAAGATTATGTATACGCATGGATGAGATCGCATCCCCTTCTCGAAGTCATTTTCAACTTGTAAAATGGGGGAAAATATATAAAAACCTAAAACATTAAACTAGTCCATATTTCAAGTTTCAGAGGAGGAGGAACTTCCTGATATGTAGCACGATGCAAACCCCCCCCCCCCGCCTCTAACCCCCGGGGGCTTTGAGGAGGCAAAGTTCCCGCTTCCGTCGGACAAACGCTCGACCGCGGGTTCAAACCTAGCCAGCGCTCCCCACTGATAAAGCTGCTGCTGATAGGAAGCACTTAACCTGTCCACTCGTTCTGTGTTATGGCTCTGAACCTGCAATCAGCGCCGGGTCTGGATCCTGTCAAACACGGTCGGAACCCACTGAACAGCGGCTCAGCGCCGATGTGCAGGGAGAGTGAGACAAGGGAGATAGGACAGGAACACCCCAAATCATCTGAGGCATGTCAGTGAGAGCATTCGATCACAGGGAGTGACGTGGGAGTGATCGGTTGAAAACCAGCATTTGTCTCTGGGGTTAAAGCAACAGTGACTATATTTGTCTAAGAGGATGTTCCATCGTTTATTCAGAATTAAGCTTATTATTCACATTTTGATGAATGGATCTAATGAGTGCGAATGAATGAGATTCTGAGTGGTCTAGAAATACAAGAGAATATGTCCATGGCCAATTGAAATAATAATAATAAGAAGAAGAACAACAACTATTATTATTATTATTGTTATTGTTGTTGTTGTTATTATTATTATTATTATTATTATTAATCATCATAATAATACTTTCAATGAATTTAATGGGTTAATATTCTCAGGCCTCAGAGCCTGGCAGTCGTTTCCTGAGGGCAAAGTTCCAGTTAAATAGGTATAGTTTTCCCCTTCATCACTGTGTGCGTGTGTGTTTGTGTGTGTGTGAGTGTGTGTGTGTGCGTGTGTGTGTGTGTGTGTGTTTGTTTGTGTATATTCTGTCCCGGCTAGTCAAAACTCAAACCAGTCACCCAGGAGCTGCACCAACTGGCAGCTAATGTGAGGGGCCAGTCAAAGAGAAACACAAACATGGAAACTCTAACAAGGAATCTTTGCCTTTATATAATCATGTCACGTTTGAAAAAAAAAAAATCTCAAAGCTCCGCATTCAGATCTGCTTCATGACACTGTGCTCGCTCTGTGCGTGAGTTACCTCGATGATGTAGAGGACGATGTTCTTGTAGAAGCAGTACAGGATACACTTGGCCACGCGGTTGTAGTTCCAGGCTCCGTGGACCAGCAGCAGGTTTTTCAAGTATTTGAACTGGGTGGGAGGGAGAGAGAGAGAGAGAGAGAGGGAGAGAGAGAGGGAGAGAGAGGACAAGATGGATGAATGGTCAGGGTCTTCATACAGTACTCCGCCTAATGGCCGCCCATAATCGGAGATCAGCGCCGGAACACTCCGGCAGTCGGCCGGGACGTGAAGATGGAAGCGAGCGGCGGCCCTCTGTCCTGGGCAGAGGGTTGAGAGAGGGACGAGACGCTGCGGTCCAAACCCTCACTCGCACATTCCACACATCTCTGGTCCAAAGGTTTGAGCGAGACGGGAGAGGTTGAGGACGGAGGAGTCATCGTCAAACGGCTTTATAATCACATCGCCACGACTGTGGACGATCCACGGAACAGGGCGATTAGGAAGAATAGGTGAACGTCTTACGCTGCTCGTGAGGCGCGGAGTCGGAAACGAGAGGCCCGAGGTATTGAAAAACAGCATTGCAATAAATGGAAATATCTATTCGGTAATTCCACAAATGTTTGTCTGCGCGTGGAACCGACATCTTCCAAACCACTCATCTGACCCACCTCACTTTTGGAACATCTATTCTTCGTGGTCCTGGGAGTCATCGGGTGATTGAGGGTTAAACGGCTCAAAATCAGCGATGTCATTCATTCGGTACATTTTTTTTTTTTTTTTTACTTTCAGTCGTGCTGCAGTATCTCTTAGATCAGGGGCGTCCAAACGGCCAACTTTCATTGGCCCGCAGCAAATGAAAAATAAATAAATAATGGAATGTGGCCCTTCATTCGAGACAGTCGTACCCCGGCTCATATTAGACCTGTCGTTACCTGCACTTGTGCTCGAACACATCACGGCAGGAACCGCTCCTATACACTTGTGCACGTGTTACTTTCAATTGTGCATTGGTAAAAATGTGTACAATTCTCATGAGCCAATCGTGAGCTCTGAATGAAAACCCACTCGTTGGAAAGTTGCGATGTAGGCCGCGTTGTCGATACATGCATATGTTCCTTCGTTTTATTTTGTTAACTTTAACGGTGACCTAACCCTTTCATGTGTCTTTCTGTACGTGACCCTCAGTGGAAACCCCCCCTTCCCCTCCCCCGCCCCCCCCTGCCTTGGAACGAATAAAAACCACAGTAGCGGCACCAGGCTCGTCTGACCCCGGAGCCCTTTGGTTCAAACATCAGTTAACACACTGACCACGGCCGACGACAGACGGACAGCAGAGGGGCCTCGGCCTCACGGCCTCTTTTAACCACCCCGCTCTCTCTTGAACGGAGAACTCGGAGCTGTCAAGTCGGCAAAACCTACGGAGCCCGGCTCGCTGACATTCCCCGGGCTCATCTGGTCCTCAAGCCTGCGTGTAAATCACTGGACGGCAGCGTTGCGCAACTCCTCCTC
The DNA here is from genome assembly GCA_016785325.1 of Chascanopsetta lugubris. Taxonomy (NCBI): domain Eukaryota; kingdom Metazoa; phylum Chordata; class Actinopteri; order Pleuronectiformes; family Bothidae; genus Chascanopsetta; species Chascanopsetta lugubris. The sequence goes on from JAFBJT010108910.1 coordinate 3,801, forward strand.
TCAGGATTGATTTCAGTTTGCTGTCCGCAAATTACAGTTAATGTACCGTTACGCCGATACACGGAAAACACCAGTGGAATCCTGGAGGTGTAATTTAATTTGAAGCAGGGAAACTAAATGGATTACGGGAGGCCACCTGTCTTTGCCGACTGAGCGGGGGCACTTAAGCCAAACCCGGAGTCTCCTGAATGGTAATTGCATACCGCGGCACGGAGGGTGTACCGCGCTGCGCAAGGATTGGATTCCCATGTTCTGCGAAACCCCCGTGGCTGTAACGCAAACAACACGACGCAGCGAGCGGCGTGCCGTGTGGAGACACAGCGCCGGTACAGGACTCTCTTTTTTTTTTTTTCGGGTTGTTTTTTGTTGTTGTTGCCGTTGTTGGCTTGTCAGCGGTGTCACGTAACGCTACAGAGTTTCAGACAAACTGGTTGCCGGGACGCGTGTTTTGAGCAACATTCGGCCGGCGGTCCGTTCCTGGGGAGCTGCGAAGGGGGAGTTGGGTGTCAGCGGATGCCTGTTCTACAGGTGTTACTGCTTCACTGTATCAGCTCATGCCCTGGCAGACATGAGGGCTTTTGTTACCGTGGACAATGTGCCAGGCTATCGCTGACACGGATTACACTTGAGGAGACAATGACGGGACTGACGGTGCGAGGAATGTTGCTCAGGGCGAGGAGAGAGGGGCATGATGGGTATCAGTGGATCACAGGCTTCAGAGCCACCGACGGTGAAATCACATTTACGCATCAACGGCGCAAACACACATTTTACTGGGGGTTATGTTTTATGTGTTGCGTTGTGAATACTTTGGCTTTCAAGGTCTCGCAGTAACCTTTCACAGATGTAGACTTGTGTTGGTTCTATAGCAGGTTGAATCGTGTTGAAGGTGCAGTGAGTACGATTCGGTGACCTCTAGTGGTGAAGTTGCGTGTTGTATCCATCAGCTCACCCTCACCCTTCTGAACATGCAGGAGAACCTGTGGTCGACTTCAGCTGTCATTAAAATGTTTAGTTTAAGATGTTTTATTAAGATGTTTAGTACATCCACTCTGGGCTACTGTAAAGAAAATAAAAAATGGCGGCCCCCATAGAGAGGACACACCCCTCATGTAAATACACATTAACGGGCTCATTTAAGGGTCATGGGGAAAAAAAATAAAACATTCAGGTGATTATAAATACATGTCCATGTCAGTATGTAACTGTTTTGTAATATTTTAGATGTGATCAAAATGGCCGAAATCATACCCACTGCACCTTTAAAGGTCTAATCATGCATTGGTGATGTTATTCCACAAGAATGATCCCTTCATATCTGCACCGGGAGTAGCTCCTCTACAGTGAGGCCGCCGGGCAACACGCAAATTCACCACTAGAGGTCTCCAAATCCTACGCATCGACCCTTTCCGACGCTCGTCCACCGTATAAATCGTACCGCGCGCGTCTGGTCGCTCACCTGGGCGATGGAGTAGTCGGAGGAGTTCGCCGCCTGCAGCCCCTCGTTGCCCGAGATCCCGACGCCGACGTGAGCCGTCTGGATCATCCCCACGTCGTTGGCACCGTCACCGATGGCCAACGTGATCACCTTCACCTGCTTCTTCACCATCTCCACCACCTCGGACTTCTGAAGGGGGGACACTCTGCAGAAAAACCAAGAGCCACACAACAGGAACAATTCTTAGTCAAAAAAAATTTTTTTTTTTTAAATAGCATGACCAGCTAGCGTGTTCAAATGTCTGTATACGCAGAACTACACTGTAAAAAAACAGACTCGACACAGGTGGTTTCCATTTAGCCGACCATGTGACCTCTTAGCACAACTGACTGGAGAGGTGATGATTTAGGAGAGTCCCATTAAAGGGCCAGTGCAAAAATATATTTTCTGCGTGTTCGACAGTGACGAGGACCGAAGTGTATAAACTGAACTATGACTTCTCTCTGTCGGTGTAACTCTCGCAGATGTTTCCGAAGCACTGCTGATCACAGGTCGACTTTAAACCCACTGAGAAAATGGCACACGTGTCTGTGGAGTTTCCTCGATGACCACTCAAGGTACATTACAGTGCAGTTTGACTTCTTTAGAGAGCGTCTACAGGCGTTTTGGGGTTTAGCATCTCGCCCAAGGACACCTCAGCATGCAGTAATACGGGCGGGGAGGACTGGTAACAAACCATCGACCTTCTGGTGAGAGGACGGCGACTCAAACCCCTGTGCCATTTTCTACAAACACTGTCATTAAAAGTGCCATTTACAAAAAAACAAAAAAACAAAACATCTTTAGACAAAATGATAATAATAATGTTCAAACAAACTCAAAATGTTGTCGAAATTAACAGAAATAGAATTAAAATGGAAATACAGAATAATTGCATGAAGCAGTATAATACAGCTGATTACTGTGGATTTCCTCAAATCCATGGGGAATTACTTTTCATCACTTTCCAAATATAGTTGACTACATGCGAGAGAGGTTCTCATGAATTTCCGACAATCACCAAAAAATTAGAATGTTACGAAAGTTGTAGATCTCTGTTATTTTGATGTTTGTAGGCGTGTGTTTATCTGCAGACGCGCTCATCGAGTGAAAAACTCTTTAAATTTAGACCTTTAAATCACCAAAATGACACCTTGGTGGATGTCTGAATAATAATCAACGGTTGGCATGACAACACTGAAACTGCGTTGAAGCCGGATCCCAGGTGAGCTGACATCCTCCGCCGGCATCCGTTCAATCCCCACAGATCAACATGGGAACATAAGCAGGCGCCTGACATCAGAGGCTGCAGCCACAGGAGCTTCCTCCGTGCGCACTCACACAAAAACACTTGCGCAGCACAGACTCCGCCCCCCAGAGACCACGCTGGTAACTGCACGTCGGTCTTTAACCATTAAACTCTTCATATTTATCCTCTCCACGGTTTCGGAAACGTTACTCATCTCCCAGTCTTTCTCAGCGCGCATGTGTGTGTGCGTGTGTGTACTATGTGTGTGTGTGTGTGTTTGTGCACGTGTGTGCATGTGAGGCAGGTAGAGGTGAGGGAGGGAGGAAGGGAGGGACGAAAGGAACGGAGGGAGAGAGAGAGAGAGAGAGAGAGAGAGAGAGAGAGAGAGAGAGAAAATAAATAAAACATTTAAGTCATCTGAGGCTTCGCTGTTATTCTGAAAACATGCTTTCTGACTTCTGGGCCCCGGAGTCCGTCATGGCTGCTTGAGTAAGCACTTCTTATTATTTACGTGGCCCGGGCAAGTCAACAGTGAGTGGACCTTCTCCATGTTGGTTGTCTGCCGCCATTGAAATTCAGAACTATCCCATGGCAACGGCTTCCATGTACAGTCAACCACAACTGACCTTTGCAGCAGACGCTTTATATCTGAACAGTCCAGCTTTATCAATTCAAAACCTCCGAGACGTTTCCAGCTGAGATTTTGTGGCTGCTCTGTTTTATGTCAATGTGTCTACAGGCAATTTAAAGGTGCAGTGTGTAAGGTTTGGGTCATTTTTGATCACGCAACAATTGCATTATGACATTTTACCAAATTTATAAACAACTAAATGTTTTATTTGTTTCCCCCATTACCTTTAAATGAGCCCATTAAAGTGTATTTACATGAGGAGCGGGTCCTCTCGACGGGGGCCGCCATGTGTTTACTGGGGGAGGCGATGGATAGATGGAACATGTACCTTCACCTCTAGATGTCACCAAATCGTACACACTGCACCTTTATCGTTAAATGCATTGATTATTTACAGCAGACCTACTTTGACATTGATTTGCGGCGTCTTTCATTCTCCGCAGTTCGAGACTGGACTTGTCGGTTACGTCCAGCAATTCAGTTTAACGGTCGAAATAAATCAGATTTGCATTTTCAAACGCAATCTATTCCGAGTAATTACGAGCGTCATGACTTTTAAGAACCCACGAGAACAGTGAGTCCATTCTTCCTCGGCCGAGTGGATCGACTGCTGGCGGCTCGCTGTGTGTTTGCCGGGTTAAATCTTACCTGCAGCAGATGACAGCTTTACAGGAGAGGGCGAGGTCCAGGAAGTACTGTCGCACGCCGAAGGTGAGCGCGTATTTCAGAGTCTTTCCGTCAATGATGAGGGCAAAGTCGTTTTCCTTGTAGAGAGCGTCTCCCAGCATCCCACAGTGGTGGCTGAGGATCTCCCGGGTTGCCTGCATGTGCAAGGAGACACATTTCCTTAGATTAAATTTTTTATTTTTTTATTGTGTCAGTGTTATGATGTGATCATTGGAGACTATGTTTGAGCCATTTCAGCTTGAGTGGGTGATATTAATATATAGGTATATTTTTAAAATCTTTATAGATAGTTTTTAATATCCGGAGCAGACCCGGCCGACTCTCATGATACTGCCATGTTACTTTGCCAAAAACCACTGAACAGATTTTCACAAAGCGAAAGTGCGCACTCAATTTTGACATTTTTCATCTGCCCTCAGCTTCTTCTCATCGCCACCTACTGGCCTGGAGGTGTACTGCCGTGTGAGGGAATGCTCGGCAACTCTGAGATGCGGTGGAAACGCAAACCACACAGATTACCAGATAATTAACTTACACAAGCAAATACATTTGTGGTAATAAAAGTTCCCGGGAATGTTGGTGGAAAAGGTTCTATAGATATGCGGTAAGGAGGAAATACGATATATTTTTTCTCACTTTCTTTAAAATTGTAAAATGAGGTGCTTTATGACATTTTCAGCTATTTCTCAGGTCATAACTCACGAATCTGGGAGAGAGAAAAAACTCGGACATATTGAGGAGTGTACGTAACTCGATACGGTACGATTAAATTCATGGAGACGATCGGGCCTTCAGGGTGGTATTGCACCTCACTATTTCTTTTTCCCTTCTTGATATAAAAACCTCTCATGTGTGACAATTCAGATCTAAGAATGAAATGTTTGTGCAGGGATTAAATCAATGCCTCGCCGTCTGTGGTGCCGTTACATCAAAACACTGCGGTTCATTCCTTTTGGCTCTTTGAGAAAAAAACTGACTTGGCTCCGTCGTGTCCGTCTAGTTTTAAAATGACATTCGTGTTGAATAGAGGAGACGGATCTGTCCACTTTGAATCTCCCAGTGCTGCCGAGCAGCTGCTCTTAATATCGTAGATGTTTATTCTTTTCCCCTCGTACAGTGGGACCTCGGTTGGGAGGCGATAACACAACGGAGCTCGGCGACTGGACGGTGTTTGCTTATACACTGCGAACGGCTACCGCGATGATTGATGACGAAAATCTATAAATACGAGACTGACGGGAGGATTTAGTGTCCTGGTGAGATCATCATTGTTGTATTCATCGCTCGGTCGTCCTCCCCCACAGATGGAGAAGCCATTAGACAATAAAACCCAATTTCTGTTGGAAAGATTCTCCGAGGTGGAGGTGGATGTATATTTTGATTAAAATGTGAAACGCGGTCCCTAAAGTACAAAAATAGAGGGGAAGAACTTCTTGATATCACGTTTATGATGTCGTCATGGTGATTTTTCTTGACAAATGTAGAGGAACAAATGCTTCAATTACTTCAGGGTTCATCCGCTAATATAAACACTCACCTGACACTTTATTAGCTAGGCCTTTTCAACTCCTTGTCAAGGGAAACCACTAATGAACCAATCACGTGGGAGCAACTCATCCAAGTTACTAGCATGGTGTGCCTGATAAAGTGAGGCGGTGAGTGTAATATACAGTTTCCCAAACGTACTAAAGGAGAAACTTGGGGGGGTTAAAGGTGCAGTGTGTAAGATTTGCACGTTGTATCCATCACCTCACTAGTAGGTAGATTTCAGATGTCATTAAAACTCAAAATATGTTTAGTATGTCCACTCTGGGCTACTGTAAAAAAAAAAAAAACAAAACATGGAGGACCCGCTCCTGATGTAAATATACATTAATGGGCTGATTTCAGGAGAAAAATAATGCATTTAGGTCTTTGCAAATTCATGAAATTGTCAGTATGTCATTGCTTTGTAATATTTTAGATGTGATCAAACTGACGAAATCATACCCACTGCACCTTTAAATGTAATTAAAAACGAGGAGGATGAACTCAAGCGAGCAGGATATCAAATGTGATGTGCCCCGCAGACGCTCAAAACAGCTGTAATCATTAAAAAGTGGCAGTCATTAAGGGGAATGGTGGGAGGGAGAGAGGGAGGGAGGGGTTGGGGGGGTTGAGTGGGCATGGTGCCGGGGTCAGATATGTCAAAGCATTTAGATGGTACCAGGGGACCATGTTACATTGGCTTGGCATAACAAAACGGATGAAACCCCAGCTTAAAGGAAATATTTGGAGAAAGGAGGCTTAACGTTTCATAAAGCTAAAAGACGCAGAGTGAGAGACGCTCGCACAGAGAGAGAGAGAGAGAGAGAGAGAGAGATGATGGATTAACAGAGGAGAGGAACCCGGCAAGAGGACACCAGCAGAAAGCAGCTGCAGGGACTTTGCCATCCCTGATGGAGAGTGGGAACCAGCATGAGAGGGCATGAGAGAGAGAGTGTGTGTGCGTGTGCGTGTGTGTGTGTGTGTGAGTGTGTGGTGAGGAAATCACTTATAAGGATATAGTAAATCTGTTGAAGAGTCGTCATATGATGACAAAAAGCAAAGCAAGTCCTCGTAGAGTGAATAATGTGGTGGGACGGTCATGGTTTGATTATGGCTATTTTGAAGTTAAAGGTGCAGTGTGTAAAGATCAGTCACTTTCATCACTTCTAAAAAATATTACAAAACAATGACCTACTCACATTTTCAAGAATTTATAATCACTTAACTGTATTACTATTTCCAATTACCCTTAAATGAGCCCATTAATGTTTATTTACACGAGGAGCGGGTCCTCTCTACGGGGGCCGCCATGTTTTTACAGTAGCCCAGAGTGGACATATACGAAACACCTTCTGAGTTTTAATGACAACTGAAGTCGACACCACAGCTTCTTCTTCATGCTCAGAAGGGTGAGGGTGAGGTGATGGCCACAACAGGCAACTTCACCTCTAGATGTCACCAAATCGTACACACTGCACCTTTAAGGTAAGATCGATTAGATATTGTGGTGAAATGAAAGTAGGAGATATGAGTGTGTTCAGTGTATTTCCACATGTTGAAGGGACAGAAAAGCAAAACATAAAACATGAAGGTGAACACGTATATTTCAAAATGATGGTGGGGTTATTTTTAAGTTAAGGGTTTGGGCAGAGAACCTCGCAGTTGCGGTGAAGTTCGGCAGGAAATGGATGTAAATCAGTATTATGTTTTAGTGTCATGGATATAGTATAGTGAGTGTGTGTGTGTGTGTGTGTGTGTGTGTGTGTGTGTGTGTGTGTAGGTCAGAGTAGGTAAAGACCATGAGGTCTATATTTAACCACAACCCCAGAAATGACAGCTGCTCTACCTCACCTACATGACAGGTCAGAGTGAGTGTGTGTGTGTGTGTGTGTGTGTGTGTGTGTGTGTGTGTGTGTGTGTGTATGTATTTAAGCTGGTGCACCTCATGTAGTATGAGAAAGGATTCGCTCTGTTTGTGGTACAATCTATTAATCACACACTGTGATAAGCCGAATTTTCCATTTCCTCCAGGAGAGCGGCCATTTCCCCCCTAATTTCCACTGAGGAATTTTAGCGCTAATGCAACATGTCTCCTCCTAAAACCTCTTTGTTATGGCTATAATGAGCAGTTCAGCCTCTGTGACTGGCTGGTGTTTGGTTTTGGAGTGGGTATGCGGCGGCCATTCAGAGAGTCCACAAGAGCTTTCCCCCATAAAGACTGAGCTCCATTGTTGACATAGGCCTTGAGTGATACAGGCAACAGGACGTGACACTCATGATGTGGAATCTGGACATTTGTATGAACATAGTGTCATCATCTGTCTTCGTGTAGGAGGAAGTTCCACTATAGCGCGTCGTATATAAAGTAGTTGACTCCATTGCCTCTCACTGAAACACGCAAAGACACTGGACTTTTGTATCGATCGATCAGTTCGATCTGGTTTCAGCGTTTAAATAACGGCGCTCTGGGAGGTATTTTTGTTCCTTAAAATGTTCCGGAATTATATTAAAATGTTGTTAACGTGTTTAGAAAGAACAGTCTCGAGGAACTGCCTCACAGGAACTGTAATACGACCTTTCACCACTCGGGCGAGCGATGAAACACTCCAGAGCTTCATCAGTCGGATTGTTACAGTGAGCGTGATGAAGAAGGAGCTGTGTTTTGGAGGGATATTATAAAACGCACCAGTCTCGAGTTGTAAACAAACATCATGTAAGGAGCGCGTCTGTTTATGTCCGAGGTGTAAGTTGTCTTAAAATGCTGCCATCTGCTGTTGATAAATGGAACCACTTCAAAATTGCAAAAGAATCCCACTTATAGAAAAAAAAATTATCCACTTTAATAGAGATGAATGATATTATTTCAGTATAAAGATGATTAATATCCTATTCTTCGGTAAGCCCTGTTCGTTTTTCTATTTTTTTAATATATTTTTTTTTTAATTAAATGACCTAAACCTGCCCGGGAGGCCCCGAGTTTCCCCCTTGGGAGCACGGGTTGGAGTAAGATTTAGTGCAGAGGATGTCTGAAAACCTGGTCCTCCCTTTGATAACTATTTCCAAACAAAGCAAAGAGGAGAGGACATGCTCCAATTACTCTCTCTGGTAGCATGAGTGCTCTCCGAATTAGCGGCGCTGCTGCCTGCTCCTCGGCTCCTCTGAGCCCCCTTCGCGCCGGCCGAGAGTTCTCTCCCTGCGCGTTCGAACAAACTGCCTTATGTAAGCATCTGCTCAACCACAGGAGAATGCAAGCTGACATTTCAAAAGCGCCGCCCCGTGTGCTTTACGAACGCAACCCCCCCCCCCCACCACCACCCCACCACCCCCACCCCCTGCCCCCCACCCACCGATTTCTACCTTGGCTGGGGTTTGTCTTTTTCAGATCAATCGCC
>JAFBJT010108910.1:16091-84473 GCA_016785325.1 Chascanopsetta lugubris
AATTTCTTGAAGTGAAGCATCATTGAGAACTTCTGATGTATTAAAGTTAAAGACTCACTGGGGGGAAAATGTTGGTTTACAGTCCTTTTTGACCTACATACTGTTTTAGTATACTGATACCATTGGATTCTGGTACCATATAAAAAGTTGCCTTTATTATTGCCTCCAATGTGAATGGTGCGCAACCCTATCCGTCCTGAGTCGCTTGAGTCACATTTGCGTGTATGGAACGTGCCCACGGCAGTACATTGTCAGACACTTCCAAATAGGATCTGTTGAAAATAAGGGGCCCCTTTCTGTTCAGTCAGGAAAAGAAAGAATGAAAGCAGGGTGGATAAATAATTGAAAACTTGACATAAACCGCTTTTCCTCCAACATCCTCCTTTATCTTCCTGATAGAGATCCCCTCTTGTTTGGTCGCCCTGTTGCTCCTGTGCGCAATAAAGTTAAAGGTGCAGTGAGTACGATTTCCGTCATTTTTGTCAGTTCTAAAGCTATTTCAAAAACAATGACTCAGTACAATACTCATATTTTCATACATTTATAATCACCTAAATATTTTATATATTCTCCATTAGCCTTAAATGAGCCCAATAATGTACATGAGGAGCGGATCCTATCTACGGGGGCCGCCATTTTTTTACAGTGGCCATGATTGGACGTACTAAATATCTTTTGCAACTGACGTCTATCACAGTTTCTCCTGCATGCTCAGAAGGGTAAGGGTGAAGTGATGGATACAACATACAACTTCACCTCTAGAGGTCACAAAATCTTACACACTTCACCTTTAAACTGATTTGAAACAGCTTCCCGAGACACATTTAATTCAATGATCTTGGTGGATAAGACATTATCATAAATTAGTATAATGCACAAGTTGACAGACTGTATTCAATGGTGCTTAATGGCGTGTCACCATAACATAGCGGGAAACTACTTCTCAATACAGTCAATCATTCCGGTGGCATTCCCTTCTTCCCTCTCTATGATTGTTGTGACATGTCCCCTGACTCCCCTTAAAGGTGCAGTGTGTAAGCTTTGGGTTCAGTGTTCTGTCATTCACTCATATTCCACTTTGATTTTAGGCCAGGAACCACCCTTGACTTGAGAATCAGTGGGTTTATAAATGCAAGAGCACCAAAGTCAGTATCACTTTAAGACAGGAGGACTTCAGTGGGGGGTGGGGGGCAGCCAGAGGTGTGCTCTACCTCTGCAGTGATCAGAATCTTTTTCCGTGTAATTGCTTGTCTCATGTGTTCTCCTCAAGTCTGCGCACTGGTCTCTGTAGAGGTGACAGGTAATTGAATAGGATGTCATTCACTCCTCTGTCTCACTATCTTGCACTGACCTGGGATTTCCCTCCCCCCCCCCCCGCCCGTAAGCACAGGAGCAGAAATAATGGCCATATCTACCGGCAGCAACCCGAGGAAAGACCCCAGTGTTTTGATAATGCAGGTGACCACGGGCTGTGGCAGGACAGAGATAAAGTGACAATCGTATCTCTGGCGATACAGCACGGTCGGTATATTTGCTCACTCTCTCAGGAGGCATAAAAAAGTTGAAGTTGAATTCTAAAGAGTGTCAACAGGGACTGCTTTTGTATTCTTTTGTTTTTGTTTCCAGTCATTTGAGGCGATTATCACTAAAATAATAACTAATTTAATTCGCAACATTGTCACATGTCATGTCATGCCATCATCAACCGCTCATCCCTTAATCTGGGTCAAGGGGTATTTCTACCAGTGCACATAGGGCCATTGAGGGTATCACTGTCAGGGCCAGTGTCACTGCAGCAGGGTCCAAGTGGGATTCAAAGGCGACTGTTCGAACCATTGAGACACTGGCACCCCCCACTGTCACATGATATTGGCAAAAGTATATAGAATCATAAATGATAATGAAAGCATATAACTGAAAGATCTGCTGTGTACAAATTCAGTGAACAGATTTTGATTAGCCGAGACAATATACAGAAATAATTATATTTTTGTTTTTAATGAATGTGAAAATCATCTAAATGTACAATTTGTGGTTTTCATCACTCTCGTATGAGCCCTATATATTTACATCGGGATGTTAGGTCAACAAGTTATAACAGCAGCTCATACTAACACGTTTTTATGATACCTGTCAGCTATCATTGGTTCTCTGACATATTTGGAGGGGAAGGGTAAGATGAGGGTATTCAGTTGCAATGTGCCACTTCACCACTAGATATCATTACATCCTACACACTCTACCTTGAATAAAGACCTACAGCCTTGCAGATGTATGCCTACATTAGGCAGTAGTTTCAGTCTACTTATAGATTCATATGAGGTCCCTGTGACATTTGACCCACTGGTCTATGAGTCCCAGTGGTCCAAGTTTAAGAAACTTCCCTAAAGGCAGATTAGTTGTCTTCAAGAGGTCACAACATTTTTTGTTATTGTCAATACATCTACGTAAAGTATACATATGTGCCAGTTGAAGGAATTTTCATAGGACCTTATAAAGTATTCAGAATGTATTAAAAATGCACAAAACAGTGACAGAGACAGACCAGGTCAGACCATGGACCAGACCAGGTCACAAACCATTTGTGTCAAAGTTTAAGAAATCCTTCCATGGTTGTTGTGCTAACAAGATCAAGCAGGCATTTTAAAGGTCACAGCAACATCCACCTCTGTCCATCAACCAACCATATCAAATCAATCCATCCACATGTCAAACTAAAAGTTTCATCAGCCTGGTGCTCTTGAAATATATCTTCACAAGAACTGGACAACCTGGAAACGTGATGCCTCAGGCCACTGGCTTCCACAGTCACAAACAGATGAATGAATCAGCAGGTACGGGAGTAACTATGGGAACTAAACTGAGGCCATGAGGCAAACCTCTCCATGTGTTTGAGAGGAGCCTTGACAAGGTTGTTGTCCTGGCTGAACATCTGTTAAGTGTTGATTACTCAATGGACCCCAGAGGTTTCACCTGCAGCTTCTCTCAGATTGAGCATCAGTTCCTGAAGTGGTGCTCAGCTTCTCCTCGAGAGTGAGGCGAGGCCACTTCAACCAGAATCAGGCAGGTTTCATCCACTAGAACACAAGACACTAAACCACAGCTTCTCACAAGAGTTCAGATATCCCCCCAGAACAGTTGATAATCAAACCAGTGCCTTCATTTAAGAGTTTACTTCACAGACACACAGCTTCTACTATATCATTGTAGTGTTGCTGACAGAGTGGGTCAAGACAAGTGTCAAACTCGATCATAACCATTAACGTAATGAGAAACAATACAAAACAACTGGCATGTTGTGATAGGTCTATTCATTTCAGCCTGGGCAGGCAATCAAATTAAACAGGAGGTGAGCGATGGTTCGTTGGCATCATGAACTGTTTGTCAGACAACAACAGGTGCCTCTGAAAATGACCGTAACAATTATTTAATGTAGAGAAATATGGCCGTTATTATATATGGACGTGTTTACCATGTTCATGAGAATATGAATAGGTGACCATAAAACTGACTGCCACCTCTTTGAAATATTGACATGTTGGGTAGCACATATGATGGATTAAGGTGATGGAATACACTTCCCACTCACTTAAAGGTGAAGTGCACAGGATTTGGTGACATCTATTGGTGGATTTGTATGTTGTATGCATTACCTCACCCTCCCTTTTGAGCATGGAGTAGAATATGGTAGCCCACCGCTGTCATTAAAGCTCAAAATATGTTAAGTACATCCGCTCTGAGCACTTAAAACACATAAAACATGGCAGCCCCCAGAGAGAGGACCCCACTCCTAATGTAAATAAACATTAAAGGGCTAATTTAAGGGTAATGTAAAAAGCAGGTCATACATTGAGATGATAATACATTTGTAATTCTAATACAACATAAACAAGTGACAAAAAATGACAGAAATCTTACAAACTGCATCTTTAAAGCTGCACTAATCACTATCTTTATAATTAAGTGTACTCAAGCCTCTTCCCCATGTCCAGATATTTGGAGGTTGGGGTTAGGTTAACAAAGAATGGCTTAAAAGGAATCAGATATATAACATTGATACATTCATCAATATGCTCTGTCCATTCAAAATAAATTAAATTAAATTAAATCAGAATTGTAGAATCAAAATGTCTGGAACATATGAATGGGAGTGTCATTTGTCTAAATTTGTAATTGAATAGCGCTGCTGTATGTTGTAATGTGGGGTCAGTGCTTCAGATAAGTTCAATTTATAATGCTGTGACGTCTAGCAGAGTGTTTATGGTGGCATGGTGGTGTAGTGGTTAGCAAATGTACCTCACAGGTTTCTTGGTGCAATCAGGTGCTTTTCTGTGTCCGTGCGTGTGCGTGTGTGTGTGTCTGTGTGTCTGTGTGTGAGTGAGTGTGAGTGTGTGTTTTCTCCAGGTACTTCATCTTCCTCTACCTCCCCACAGACGTGCAGATTGGGGTTACGTTAATTGGAGTTTCTGAATTGAGTGTAGGTGTGAATGTGAGGGTGGCTGCCTCCTGCCAAATGTCAGCTGGAATTGGCTCCAGCCCCTGACCCACAAAGGATGAAGGGAACAGATAATGGATGGATGGCAGCTGCTGGTATCTGATGGAATCTGCTGGAAAACACTCTGTATATCACATGAAACAATGAGGGCAAATGAACTAAATATATGTTTTAACATGTGGGACAATGGTTCAGAAAAGTTGCTTGGTCATGGTTACCAAGTCATCCAGTGGACATTGAAGACATGACTCTTAATTGCATCCTAAAGAAAAACAGGTCACTGGGACAAGATCACATCTCTGAGTCCCTCTTTCTCTGGGATGAGCTGAATGTGTCAAGAGAACAAAGGCTCAGTCTCATAGGTATAAACACAAGGAGGAGGCATTTACAGTTTGAATAAATGAGTGAATAAATAAATCATATTCAACCTTGATGCTATTTTACTTTGACAGGTTGGTGTCTGCGACAGACTGGATATACCTCCACTCACCTACTTCTTACTTACAGAACCTATGGTGGCTTTCAGGTAGTATAAAAACATGACAAGGCGTCTCCAGAGCTAGTGTCAATTTCAGACAATGGTAGCATGAAAGGCCAAGGCACTTCACAAGTAAATACCATTAAATCCTAAACATTGTACCCTTGAGAGCCAAAGTTTGGTTTCCAGTTCTGGGTAAGTTTGAAGGGAGGGGTGTCATTTGGGGGCCGCACAAAGCCCAACTGATGTCAAGTGGGCCGGACCAGAACAATCACAGCATAATGACCTAAAAACTACTTCAAATGTCTCCCTTAGAAAAAACCACAAGCACAATTTAATGAAAATACTGAAAATGTCTCCTCTCTATACAACCAACACAAACCAACTTTGCAAAATCATCCCATAGGCTGGATAGGACTCCTGGTGGTCCACTTCTTTCTGCATTTTCATGTTGTGGATTCATTTTGCGGTACAGATTGAACTTAGAGCATAGATTTTACATCTACAATCAGCCACATAAAGGTGCAGGAGCTGGGCTGAAGACCTATTCTGAAGAGATCCAGTGCCAAGAGAGACATTCTGACAGAAGAAGTGATTACCCAAGTGCGGTAGCCTGAGGAGTTAAACCTGCAGAGGCTAAATACTTCACACATGCTCCATCTGTCATCTCCGTTCCCTTGGTCCCTCCATTATTAATCAGAGGGTCCCTCATTTTCTGGTCATCTGTGGGGGGTCAGATAAATAATGACTGGACCTATCACTTCTCCTGCACACACCAACACCAGCTCACTTTTCAGTTACAAGGATCCAAGCTGGATTTCTTTTAGTTTATGTTGCGACAGAAACATAGAAATAATACAGCATGCCTTGAAATGTGAAATTGAAAAATGGCTCAATACACTCAGCGAGCCTGCTGAACATTGATACCCACAGAGTCACCTCGGCCAAAATACACAGCACAGTCTCTGGCCCGTCTTTATCAGGGATCAAAACAAAGCCGTCTGACACTGTGCAGCCCGAGGTAGTTGTTATCGCCTGGTCCATTAGAGATGTGCAGAAACCTCAGATCCTCTGGGAGACTTATTGGAAAGGACAGAAAACTAATAGATAGTCACAGAGTTCTGATAGTTGCCGATGTACCTCCTCTCATCTCGGTCAGATAAAATGAAGGGCGCGCCGTGGCAGGCAAATAAACCAAAGCTGAACAAAAACAATGGGGGTACCGTTTGAATGATTTATGATCATTCAAACAGGTACTGAATGTATATATGTATGTATGTGTTCATGTTATCAAAACTATAGGGCCTGTACCACAAAGCAAGATTTGCAGTTTTGCACTTGAGGTCAACTCAGGTCTAGTTCAGTTTTCAGTTCTGTTAAGATATATCAGCTGTTACCAGGCTAAACTGCCATTGTAACAAATGATGAACTCCTCACTGGCTGTAAAACAAGATATTGTCATGACAACAGCTCCAAACCTGTCAACATCCAACATACTGACCACTCATCAAAGAACAACATCCTGGCACTGTTGCTGTTTTAATGATGGATTAATTCAGGATGATTAAGATATCTGATGACAAACCTTGAAGTTATGCGTGTTGTACTTAAATATAAACATACGGACTGGTTTGGTAAAGGGGACTTTCTGATTATACTTCAAGGAACTCTGTACATAGCTCTCAATAGATCCTGCAGTTCACTTCTTCGACTACAATGGCTGGAATTAGCTCATACATCTTAACCCCACTGTGTCCTGATTGGATGATCTCTGGCAGTTTTCCAGGGGGCTGAACACATCGTCCCGCCTTCTTGGCGAGCCAACACATTTGTTCCCTGCAGGTTCCAACAAAGACCACAAACAAACCCTAGACCATGAATAATCATATGCTACACAAATGGTGACTTCAGAAATGCATGTTTCATGTTTGAGCCAGAAACTGATCCAAGATGTAACAGTGGCCCACAAGAAACACATCAGAACATATGAGTCTTTCTTGTCATGAAATCCCCACATTAGAATATTGTATAAAAAATGTAATGTTAGGTTACACTTTGGTAGCTCACTGACAAGGTCAAGTGTTCAAGACTAAACTGCTTATGGTCACAAAAAGTAAGGGAGCAGTACTGAATATGAAAATATTATAACACAACAGAACACTTTGTGTTGTGTCCTTGTCACAGAGAGGATTTTTATATTTGCAATGTATTAGAGGAACTGTCAAAGACAATAAAAAGTTTCAAATTCCAGTGGTTATATTAGTGTGTGTGCACATCGGGCTGAGGCATAGGCGTAGCTTTTAATGACATTTAACCAGGTGCAGTCGCCCCTGAGAGAAAGTTGTGTATCTAATGTCTCAAGGGTATTCACAGCTCCGTGTGTGAATTGAATATTTACCACTCTGAATTGAATTACCAGATTAGTGGATACATCTGAGATGGAACCTGATACAATTTAATGAACGTTATTTACTGTCCTCTTATATTGATATATGTCGAGACATTTTCACATAAGCTTAAATTACATTTTGATTTTAGTTGAGTCAGCTCTAGTGGTGTTACGGGGTGAAGAGGTTTGTGTTATGGTGAGTTCTGACTTGAATCTCTTATTGTGTTTTATAAAAAGCGCATGTGTCAAACTTGTGGCCCGCGAGCCAAATGTGGCCCGCAAGATCATTTCATGTGGCCCACGAGAGCTTAAAGGCAAATGATTGTCTGCGTGTATGTGTGGCAAAATATTCAGTGTGTTTACATTCTCACTTCTATGTAAATGCATATATAATATATAGAAAACAATGTATAATATTTGTAACTTGAATCAATGATAATGAAGAATGAAGACAGTTATTTTATAATGTTATACATATATCCACACATATGCATATGTATATATATACACAAATATAATATACACACACACACACACACACACACACACACACACACACACACATATATATATATATATATATATATATATATAAATATGTGCATGGCCATGGTGCTACCTGTAGCAACATTCACTGCACATGTTGAAGGAGGTGGAAGGAGCAGACGTCAGTGTATGTAAGTGAAACACACTGCTCACACACACACCACCTCAGAACTCAAGCTTCTCTCTGCATCTGAGAACACAACAAAGAACATGGAATTGCAGAGCAGCAGCACATCTGCAGCACAAAGGGATAAAACCTGTATTTTTCTCTCCATGGAAATCTAAAGGACAACGGAGAGCTTTGCACACATCGTAAAGACGTCCAGCTGAGGCAGAAAGAAAAATAATCATAACAATAAAAGACTACACTGCACTCAGTGCTCTTTTTACACATATATTATTCATATGGCATCTATTATTTACGAATGGGAAACAATGTGGAGCAACGCTTTGCACTGTCACCTCCTAGCAAAAAAGGTGGTGAGTTCAAACTTGATGGCAGGCTGAGGTCTGTCTGTGTGCAGTCTGCAAGTTCTCCTTGTGGCATCTCCTGCATATACACCATCTCCTGTCCACAAGCTCAATGACAGCTCAGGTTAATTAGACACACTTAATTGTCCATAGTTGTGAATTCCAGCGCATCTCCATATGTCAGCTCTGGGTCTACATCGAGGGGCAACCTCCGGTGCAGACAGATGGAGTAGAGTGGGAAGTGAAAAAACGTGCAGTTCATAGGGTGGCCACTCGGGGCTGACTCCAAAAGGGAGCAAATACCCATAGACTCCCATAGAGGTTCCACCTCTATACCTGTTTTTGAATTAATCAGGAACTAGGAGAAGTTAGAATTGGGCAAGATGGCAACAAGGGACTCGCCCACTATTTGCTTCAAATGCACTCTGCTGAAACCAACGGTTGACGTCACGGATGGAGTGTCCATCTTTATATACAGTTTATATCTTCATATACGGTCTGCGTCAACATTCACCTTGAGCAATATGAAAGTAGGGTTTGTATCCAATCCAGTGATGATCAAGGTCTGGATAATAACATGAATAAAGAGTTGACACACAAATCAATTTACAAAAAAATAAGTAGAGAAAAAATAAAATGTGGAAAGAATTTCTCCTCTTTTCATTTATCTGGCAGGTAAGGACATGGCTGAAGTTGTAGTGGCTGCCGTTGAGGTGTCACGTGTTTTGAGTGGATATCACAACAACGATGGATGATAACTGATTGGCGACAGCTTTTCACAGCTTCAATCTTTCAGAGAATCAACGTGTCACACAGCAATTCACACCTCACCACAACCAGTTATCATGTTGGGGTGTGAAATCAATCAGTCCTGACTGCCAAGTACAAATCTAACATGGACCTATCACAAACACTGGTAATGTCTTGAAGGTTCTTTGAAGGAACAAACATAGAAACGCATGGTTTAAATTGCCATTGCTGTTTCTGGTGTTTTCTTCCACTATGCAATGAACTGCATGCAGGGAGGTCAGTCAGGTTTATGCAAGCACATGACTTATGCATGTGAAAGGCCGTGTGGTAAGAATGTTGAGGCTTGTTCGCAGACTGGGGTTTTAATTTGTAGAAAAGGGAGTAAAGGTTTATATTTGAGGCTACATGATGTGTACGATGGGTGGTTCAGTGGTTAGAGCAGTCACCTTTGGAAGCAAAGGTCACCGGTTTGATTCCCACGCGGATCCTGCTGCATTGTCACGGGCCCTGACACTGATACCCCGAATGGCCCGATGTGTACTGGTAAAATCCAGATTACCGGATAAAGGTTTGAAGATGACATGACATGACCTATATGAATTTAGATCAGGGTGTCATTCAGATCATTTTCGCCCTATGTGATGTCAAATGTGATTACTTAGCATCTTGTAAAATAATTGTCTTCATACTTGATTATCATTCATTCAAGTTACAAATATTGTATCTTCATTTACATACATATTAAAATGTAAACACATTGAATATATTGCTACACGTAAAAAGTGGCATGTATAATTCACTAGAGTTCATGGGCAATGTATGCTTTAGAATTTTATTTTTAGACAATCACACGCCTTTAAGCTCAAGGTCACAAGTTTGACACGTGATCTGGAGTATACAGCCTACTCTCTGACGTACTTAATGTGTGAATATATGATTATTTAAACATTTGAGGAAGTGTATTCAAACATAATTTTTCAGAGAAAGTGGCAGCTCTACTGCAGACAGATTGTTTTTTTGAGCCAAAGAAAACAATAATCTGATCAAAAGTAATGGAAGTTACCAGCCTATTAACTGAAGCAGAGACACACACAGTGTGCTGGAATTGCAGGGGTAGACCCTGAGCAATCTGAGAAATGGATTTAAAATATTCCATGACCGGTTTCCTTCCCCATCACGTCATAAAAAGATTCAAACACTGCTGAAAGTGTTGACTTAAATATCCCCCTCTGATACGGAGGTAAAGCAGCCATCATCCCCCCAGAGGGCGACCCCAAAAAAAGAACATGACTTGCCATTTTATTTACTGATCTTTTCCATTTTTACCGTACTCAGCTCTTCCACTCCCCAAAGGTTACGCTTGAGAACTATAGCAAAACCTATAATAATTCATCAGTTTCTGCCGTTACGGCAAAGATGACTTCTGGATCAAAGCTTGATACTCTCAACTCATAACTTCAAATCTCTGTTGTAACTGAGGTCACAGTGTAGAGACGCTGCACAGCCACAGCTCTGTGCAAATGTCATGTTTCAATGGGGAATACTTCAACAGATAGAGTCATTTGTTTGACCTGTCAGTGGCACCTGGTGGTTGTATGGTCATTAAACTCAAAAAGACCCCATGCACATTGGCTGCCATATAGACAGCAGCCATCATACTTCCTCCATGGTGGAGGTAATACAAGATCAAACACCTCTCCACCAATTCTAATTAAAAGTTTGGCCCCTTCTTTCCTCATGATTAAGTGTTGGGCATCTGGGGTTGGAAAATGATGTATGGTGCAACCACCTTACATTAATTACGTGCCATTAGTTTCGTTGACATCCCGCAAAGCCCAAAGTTAAGAATCTTGCCTTGTTTTCCACTTTTGCAGAACAAGGTGAACATAAGATGCTGTGTTGTTCTCTGAGAATAATGAAAAAGGCTGTTTCTGGAGGAGGAGGCTGAGTCAGGACCCTTTTTAAATATTGAGATAAACACAAGATGCAAGCATTACCATGGAATGACACCTCCAGAGGGAATATGTGCTACGTTGTTATTTGTGCTTCGGCAGCAACAGGAGGAAATAGATTCAAATGAGAACCTTGAGAAACACAGAGGAAATGCCTTTTGTCAAATCACATCAAGTCGGGATGAGGGAAATCTAGCTAGAATTAACTTCATGACTACAGTGATCACAAGGTAACAGTCTGATGTAAATGCAATTACAGCCACACTACGACAGAGAGCAGGACACAATGCACATCTGCCTGCCTATTTTTAGCCTTTTAAACAACTCAGTTTGATCACAGTGCCAACCAGGACTCCTCAGCATATGTGGCATTGTTGAAAAGTGAGAAAAGTATGTTCAAGGCAATAATACCAATGCACCAAGGCTATAAACAGGTGAACAGCTAGTTGTGCAGTGGCTTCAGTATTTTGGGAACCCAGTCCCAGAATCAGCCTGAAAATCACTGCAGGTTTTATACTCGCAGATAGAAAGCAGCAGCTACATCATGTTTGGATACTGTAGGTGGGCCCACTTCTCAAACTCAATAAGGGTGGCAACTTTAAAGAAAGTCTCAGTAGTGTTGGCGGCGCATAATTTAATCGAACACATGAAAATACAGTAACTCCACAAACTTTCCAGTTTCTGCCGACGGCAGCCTACAAAGCCTCACTTCATCTGTGATAAGTGGAGTCTTTGGAGTTTCAAACTTTGTCATCCGGTTGTCTTTGCCGTTCGCTGGCGCAGGCCTCATGCTGCCAAATCAGCTGGTGTGAAAGTGTGATCCCTGATCAAGGAACGGGGCCCAGAGCAGCCCTGAAGCAAAGCCCACCAGCAAACCCTTTTCCCATCAATGTCTGTTTATCATTACAACAGTGTTCGCTCTCCTCGTTACATATTATTGAAATGCAACTCTGTGAGAGGCTGATCTAAATTTCTGTGAACCGCACTCTCCCCCCTTGAGCCCCACACAAGTTCAACATTTCATCTTCAGGTTTATGAATTTTTTTTTATTAGGATCCACGGTTTGAAGGTTGGAGAGATGTAGTCCCGAGGTAAAGTCACTTTGCTGAGATGAATAATGATAAAATCATTTGTGCTAACTCCCCTGAAGACTTAAAGATCTTCTTTAAGCTCTCTAACCTTTTCATCATTCAAGTATAAGTGAAACTTTAGAAACAATCTCTACTTCAATACTTTTCGATAGAAACTTGCCAAAAATGCCAATAGTCCAATAGAGGCATGTTTCTTAATAATATAACTTAATAAGTTGTTAACTATGTGGCCCGTAGAGGGCAGTCTCTTTCTAGGGTCAGTGCAATTGGATACTTCGTCCTTTGAATTTAAACATTAACTCACTTGTCTGTTTATCATTGTTTTTTAATGATACACGTGGTGAAGGAACATAATGTGATCATTTACTGTAGTTAACCACAGTACCATGTTTCCCTGACCTCAAACACTGTTGGCAACAAAACTGTTGACACTCTCAGTCTCAGGTGCACATTGTGGTTGGTGCTAATTTGCAAATATTGGTATGGTTAAAAACTGCATACAAATAGTAAATACTTATATTTCACATTATATGCTATTGGTTCAACTATATTCAAATATTTGCTGCGAAGTGGTTTCCTCTATTTTTAAAGCAAAAATATAACTTGTTTTATAGATCCAAAGGTCAACTGACATGTTGCCTTCAGAGCTGGATAACTGGATAGTTGGATAACACAGTTAATACTGTGAGCTTCATACATACAGCTCAATTTGATCGCAAGTGGGCCACACCAGTAAAAGCGTAGCATAATTACGAATACACGACAGCAGTGTGTAACCCCCAGTGGACACATTTGAAACAGCAGTTACTTTTATTGAAAATTTTCAATTAATGTCTTCTCATCTCACGGGCCAGATTGAACCCTCTGATAGGCCAGTTTTGAGCCACGGGCCATATGTTTGACACCCCTGTTCTAAACCGGTTCTGTAACCAAATTTGAAAACATTTTCTCAGGGTGAATATGAACTCCCCATCAAACAATACAATATTCCAATACAAAAAAAAAAGACAGCCCACCCCTTAGCAACATTACCTTTGTGAATTGTGACCACTGCTATCTTGGCATTGACACTGGTCAGCAACAACATTAGAAGTAGCACATTAGATAAATAAAACTGACAAAAATGGCTGAGAGACAGAAGTGTGCTACATCAATTAAAGTAGAATCACTCAACAATCGGATCGTGTTGTTATAGAACCTGATCACAAAGACATAGTGGCATGCTAATTAAGGATTGGTATAGACCAGACTGATTGGCTGGTTGAGACCATAGTTAACAAAAGTATCAGAACATATGAAATTCTCTAGTTCATATTGCAAATGCCAATGCCACCAAATTCAGTGAGACAGTTAATGTTCATATTTCTCATCTCCATAAAGGCCATGAAACTATTCAAGTCTCACAGCACTGTACAAGACACAGGCCTTGTCCTGTGTGAAAAGGAGTAAACTTCAAGAAGTTCAGCCACACTATTTTGCAGCTAATGAAATGACCTATATGTACCAGCATTAATCTCATAATCATCTGCTACAAAGGAACCAATTAGTTGGTAAGTGCTGGAGTTTATTCTGCTTGAAATTGATTCGGATGCGTTTAGATTGCACTAACACAGACATCACATTTATTTATGCATTTATTCATTTTGGTTTCGAGAAAAGCTGAATATTGCAAACTGTGGAGGCCTGAGAGTGATTACAAAGTCTCTCCCAAAAGCCGTGCTAAATGAAAAAAAGAGAGAGTGAGAGACAAGTATTAGCAGAATTAATTAAATTGGTTTGCTGTGCCCATTTGGCTCAATTGGTCGATTCTCCCTCCTCTCTCAACAAGAAGGAATTATTCTGCTGCTCATCCAAAGTAAGGACAAATGAAAATTAACAAGTGGTAAGATTGAATTAGTTCAACAAACAGCAGGATGTCAATGTCCTAACTGGACAGTAAGAAAAAGTACAATGTAACTCAAACAAAATCCAGAAGAAATTCAATGTCAGTATTGGAAATAGATTTCTCGTTACTCCTTTTTTCCAACAAGAAAAATTTTAAAGTTAACAAGTCAGACATATCCATCTAAACAAAAAAGTGGTAGGGTCTTAGTAGCATATAACAGGGGTAAAGCATCGCTTTGAAAATATTTGCTGAAGTCTCACGTGGGCAAACATAGAGATTTTATGGCTCTGGCATTTTCCAAAATGTCCATAGCTACTGACTCGGATATTTGCTTTCTCATGGACTGTGAATCCCTGGAGGAAAATGGAGGCCGGACCTCAGTGCATGACTGAAAGCAGCTCAAGTTAAAAACGTTTTAAAATATACAGTGCTTCTGTTTTGGTAAAGGTCCATTGTGTAAGATTTACATCAAATTATGTACCGATGAAAAATGAGTCCAAAGTTTTTATTACCCGAGGGAAAGCCTGCAGGTTTACATTAGAGGAGAGTTTTCTCTTCAAAGTCTGCTATTTTACACTATATATTTTACAATGTATGTTTTATTTATTTTTTTTTTTTTGTTTTACAGCGGCCCAGGGTAAACAAACTTCATAATTGTTGAGTTTCAAAGAAAAGTCAAAGCTAGTGAACGTTCTCCTACATGTGTGGAACAAGCGGGTGAAGAGAGGGCGTGTTAATCTGTAACATGCAACCTCACCACTCGGTCTTACAACATCCTATGGGATCTAATGTGATGTGATCAAATTATGTAAAATAAAAAGTCCTTGCAATAGGTAATATTTCATTATTACCCCATATGTAGTGATAAGACTGAAATCAAATCCAACGAAATTGAACATTACAAATATAAGCAGGAAACATAATTGTCATGTCATGTCATGTTTAACAGGACATCCAGAACTCCAGGTTTCAGGGAATTTCTACCAGTACATTTCAGGCCATTCAGAGTATCAGTGTCGGGGGCCAGTGAAACTGCAGCGGGATCCCAGCGGGATCAATGATTGTAGTAGTGTCAAACTTACCAGACTGAAGTTTGATCTGGATCAGGACATAAAACCTTACAGAACACATGGATGTGTGGGGATTCAGACGCCCCAAAGTTCACATTGTTTAAAGTGGCAAATATCAAAAGTCCTGCAGAGTCATAATAAAGTCAAAAAGGTGATGTAAATATTCAGGCTGAGCAAACCTCCTCTCAGAAGTGAGTCTGTGTACAGTCCCTGTCTGACTCAGCCAGATGTCGGGGTGGAACCAATTGCTCAAAGAGCAAGCATTTATTTTCCATCATGACTTAACCCCATCTCTTTATTTACATGTGGATGCATCTCTGCATCACATTCACAAGCAATGTTGTTTCCAAATGAAGCAAAGTTTGTGCCACTGTGAGTGGGGACCCTAAAAATAAGTGTTATGATTTCTGTTTGCCACTTCAAGGAAAGGTCATACTCTACAAGACCTTTCTCTTCTGTCATGAAAACACATACAAGAGCAAAAGTAAGAGTTAGTGACTCATTGAGTCTTCAGCATTATCTGGCAATATAATGAAACAAAACACAGAGGGTGAAAAGAAAATGATGGTAATTGATCTCAATTAAATAACTGGGGAAACTAGCTCTCAAATATGATGATAACACACTTGCACATTCCTTGATACTCTCTGTCGCTCATAATAAAATTTGGAAAATAAGTAATTTTATTTGCAGTCTATTACTCCAGTGCTCTAATTGGGGAAAAGCATCTGGGTAATGGTTAAATGCTCTGTATTTACATTACACCACCCACAGAACTGTACATGCACACATATAAATTCAAACAGTCTCTCGATAAGCAGCACTGTTCCCGCCATGGGAACATGGAAACATCATTACCCAAGGAAACGTCATTATCCCGAACAACAATGGGGAAGACAGGAATCGCACCACCAACCTTTTGAATACAATACTTTACTTCTAGAAATTGAGTCTGTGGCAATCCTCTAAGTCTTTGAGAAGTTCCAACAAAGTGATTCTCCGACTCTCCACTCAAATGCAAATGTGGCTCCAGTCTGGGATTTCTGATTGTGAATTCCAAAACTTTATATCATCTGAAGAATCAGGCTGAATCAGGCTTGTGGAGTGTGAACAAGCCTAAAACGCAAAGCAACTACTCTGGCCTGATATGCGGTGACAGAAATACCCTGCAACCCGGACTTCTGGACAAGTTGTTGACAATAACATGACAATGACAAAGCCCAGAGCAGAGAAGTGAAGAACAGTCTGAAAGAAGACATTTTGATGTACCATATATAATTAGATTTACTCTGAAAGTGCTTTAACTGTGAGGGAACAGAAATGAACTGACACATATCGCAAAAATTTAAAGTGACAACGACGACTGTGCCGATATCTTGCAGGAATAGTCCCTTTCCTTGCCTTGCACTCCCTGTCCCGACGAGAGCAATCCTGCACAGCGGTCGATCAAAGGTTGAAATAAAACAAAGCAGTAGTGACAGACAGTGCTCCACAATCATAAAATATGCGGTAGCGTTTCTCAGGTAGGACTAAAAATCCATTTGCTTTCACCTCTCCGTCTCTCCATTCTTTCTCCCACCGGGTCAAACACACAGTAAACAGAGGAGGCTGGTTTAACAGGTCTCTGTAGAAGGTGCTGGTCAAACACCGGAGCACTATTAACATTTCCCTTCCTCTCTTACTAAGGGTGATGCATTCATAATTCTGGGGGAGATCTTTTAAAGGTGTAGTGTGTAAGCTTGAGAACAATAACAATTTTGTCATTTTCATAATCACTTAAATGTATTTTTGTTCCCATTACCCTTAAAGGGGCCCATTCATGTATATTTACATGACGAGCAGGTCGTCTCTACTGGGGGGGGGGGGGGGGGGGGGG
This sequence comes from Chascanopsetta lugubris, assembly GCA_016785325.1. NCBI lineage: Eukaryota > Metazoa > Chordata > Actinopteri > Pleuronectiformes > Bothidae > Chascanopsetta > Chascanopsetta lugubris. Next base: position 33,095 of record JAFBJT010108910.1, read on the forward strand.
GTCTACAGAAGTCCAGAGTGGATGTACTAAACATCTTTTGTGTTTTAATGACAGAAGTCTACCATAGGTTCTCCTTCATGTTCAGAAGGGTGAGGGAGAGGCGATGGATACAACAATCAACTCCACCACTAGATGTCACCAAATCTTATACACTGCTTCTTTAAGAGAAGGCAAGGAAGACAACCTTTATTAATCCACACAAATGGTGGAAATTACATTCTTCACCCTGATTGTTATTTTGTACTGATGTCAGAAAGATATAAGAGCGAGGGCGCTGCCACATGCAGGCACCCTGAGCAGTTTGGGGGTCGATGCCTTGCTCAAGGGCTCCGGGGGGGGGCACTTGTCCTGACAAAGACACAGCACTCCAGCGTGGAGAGTAGCTCGACAGGGAACATTGCACCACGAAGACGATGAAGACAAATCAGGTCATTTTTAATATTTCTAGCTTTGACTTCCTCCTGTACACTCTCCCCACAAGTCAGACGGACTGAGGCCTGAAGGCTTCCAATCTCTCTCAAGCAAATAGGAGTTTATCGCATTACAATAATTGTAATTACAACAGGCTTGTCATGTTGTTGTTAAAGCAGCAAATAGCCTCTTTTTCATAGAGGGGAATTACAAGCATCCTCGCCGGAGAACATTTATGGGCTGTATTAAGAACCACGGCAAAATATGAGGAACAGAGTGATGGGGTAATAATTACACCATGCAACACCGAGGATTATTACATCTCGTGATTCATAGAACACGTCACTTGATTGTTCACTTCGTTCACATGGCGACAAATTACTTTCCTCTGACCTTCACGCGGATGAGCGCAGTCAAGGTTGTTCACTGCAACTTAAAATTCCCCGACACCCATTGATGGCATCAAAGAGCTGAACAGGCTTCTTATTCTCCGCAGCTGCTGATTTACTCACATCTTTGCACTTGAGCCGTACTTCTCAGTGATCGGAACGGGTGAACCTCCCGTCAGCAGGTTTACTTCATTTGCATTGAAGCTGTTGACTAATCAGATTTCATTATAGTGACTTTTTTGCTGGTAGGGTCCCACTTCTAAAATCCGCTCTAAATAAGTAATGCTGTTGAAACTTCATTCCAGCGGCTATTGTCTGCAAAAATCAGTGCCCCAGAGTCATTCAAGGAGATTTGATCCATGCAATGAGCCGCTGTAGAGACTGTTTCTAACAGATGACGTCATTGGTATTGAACCATGTGACCTTCATCGAGCGACCAAGGAGGCGAAGGGAGGAATAACATTTGATTCCAGGGGAGAAAAATAATTTATTTTCAATCCATCACCATCAACAAACACAACCAACAACTCACAAAACCCAACACTCACTAATGAGCACATGTATCTGTGCAGCCATATACTGGCACATTCCAGTTGAAGGTGCAGCGTGTAAGATTTCATTTTTGTCACATTTAAAAATATTACAAAACAATCCCATACCAAACTTTTCATGAATTTAAGATCACTGTAATATATTTTTTTTCCTGTTATCCTTAAATGAACCCATTAATGTATGTTTACATGAGGTGTGGGTCCTCTATAAGGGGGCCGCCATGTTTTTAGGGCGAAGGTGAGGCGATGGACACAACATGCAACTTCACCTCAAAATATTGCAAAATCTTACACACTGCACCTTTAAAATAAATGCCTAAAATGTAAATTAATATTAACTGACATTACAAATGATCTTGAAGTAATAAAATCAGCTGATCCAATGAAATTAATTTCAAGATAGTGACTTTAAAAAAAATATTTTAACCATTTCTCCCTCTATAAGCATTACCGTAAATCCATTGTAAGAAAGTCATTCAGTTCAAACTTCATTTCAGTCTCACTTGTGTGCAACAGTGACCATTCTAGTGTCATCCAGGGACGTGTGATCTGTGCAGTCTGCTGTCACAGGGACTGTACTCAACAGATGACAGGAATGACCAGAGCATGGGATGACACCAGGAATTACACTCAGCCCAGATTGAGATCAAGCAATTGACATCACAACCTAGGACTCTTTCATTACCAATAAACTAATCATTGAAAGGTGCAGTATGTGTATGATTTAGGTCAAATTTCCATTTGTATTGGTGGAGGTTATGGACGCAGCAATGTTGCATCACAATGCTGGGATGGATGGATGGCTCGAGGAACAGAACTACAAAACACTGTGCATTGAGCATGTAAACGGCACTCGGTGAGATTCTACATCTAATATAGAAGAGATTCAAAGGGCACTCATAAGCCCTGCAAAGTGTCATTTATATTTAATTCTTTGCATCCATCATGATATCTATATTAATGTGAGAGTGATGTGTTAAGGAATCTCCTCAGCACACAGGGGCTTAATCAGACAACACTCTGATGCTCAAGAGGTGCCTTTTTATGTATTTCAGAATAGGTATCAATCCAAGCTGCAGGAGCAATTTAGTAATGAGGTGACCTTCTATCTTTCAGTCCCATCAGTTACACAATGGCACCGAGGCTGTGATATTAGTCTTCCTAATTACATCCTTCCTCAGTTACAAACCCATCATGGCTGTGAAGCTTCTCCCCCTCAAGTCTCAAACTGTACAGCTGTGGGAGATTTGTCCAGAAATAGGACATTTTGTATGAGGGATGTGTGAAAGCCTACGCGCTGCTTGAATGGGACTTTTGATGGGAGGAGCTTACTCCTCTGTGCGAATATTCTCATAGGATTAAGGATCCGACTGCATGGAATCTCCTGCCTGGTGGCTCTCTTGAGACCCGCGGGCAGCTTTTATGACAACCTCCATCCGCTCACTGCCAGTGAGGAGGGGAGGCGGGGATTCAGAATGAGATCTCAATTGCATAATCAACGCAAAGGGCTTTGGAAAGAGACATTTGAAATTTTCTCAAGGCTGCTTTGATAGCTGTAATTTTACTGTTGCATATATGATTTGCTCGATGCTGATGGAATTTAAATGAGATGACGCAGAGCGGACATTTTTTTCAGTCGATGATTTGCTACAAGCACAGTTTGAAAATTGTGTGTCTACTCAGATCAACCAAAGGGATTTTGCAAGGAGCCAGATAACAAACCATATTTCTTTCTGGCAGATTTTAGTGTGTGACAACACTTATGCACAACTTTTTGCCGTTGTGCCGAGCTGCAAAATCTATATTATATGGCACAAACAAAGGATAACAGCTTGAAAAATGTACATTTTTTACAAAAGGCAGCGAGAAGAAGTCATGTGTTTCAAGTCAAGTGTGAGCCACAAAGATCTGGTCTACACAACTGTCTGGAGTTATTTCAAGGAAACTTGAAGTGGCTCTTTTTTGAGCTACATCATCGGTGAAATAAATGAGAAAATAAATGGATGGATGGATGGATGGATAGACAGATGATAGATAGATAGATAGATAGATGGATAGATAGATAGATAGATGAAGTGCAAGACATGAACTAACAAACATCAATACTGCTGAACAATAAATAAGACTGTAAACATGGAATCCAACAGTGAAATGGAACCCAAGATTAACATGATAACGGTGCATGAATATTAAGTTCGATCCAAATGTGCAAAATGAGTTATGAGTTGAAGCCAAACTGTAAGAAATGGGATCGGAAAATTGAAAATAAATTGAACTGAAAGAATAGTCCTCATTATTTTGTCTTGTGTACACAAGATATCAAAACTGGGTCCAGGATTTTCACACAATAACCCATTCCTCACAAAAAAGTCCAGATTGCTCTGGTTGGCCAACTGGTCCATTCCCTTGTGACCAGGCACCTGTTCCCTCTGATACAGGAAGCGTCCTGTCCATTCAGAATCCTGCCACTGTGGATCAGGATGTCAAATGAAAAATTGAAAACAACGACGAATTTTCTGAGCCACCGAACATTCAGATTTTTAATCACATATATGTATGTGTTACTTATATTTTTTCAGTGCACATAGTATTCTTATATCATCTGATCCAAGCCTGACTGAAGGTTTGCTGACATTGAATGGGCTATTGATCTGTTTAAACAAGTCTCAGTTCAATTTACACCATTCTCAAGTGTGGCATGGTATCAAAAGCCCTTCTCAGCTGACTTTTGGTAAGAGGTAGGGTATGTTATGTACAGAGACAACAACCGTTCATTATTACAGTACATTCACACCTGTGTTGACTGTGCTATTAATATAACCCCAGTTACTCAATATCCGTGCTTTTCTAAAATATATTATCACCAGGCTACATGGAGAAGTGAGAAGTATCATGTTTGCATGTGGTTTCAAACAAAATATAAATCATAGCTTGTCTGCTTTTTTAATGAAAGCAGTCAGACAAATGTTATCAAAATCAATTTGATTTGGACCTTATCCGTTTGACATTTATGCATTTGACATAACCGATTAGCGAGTACCAAGGCAGAGCAGCAGCCATGCCTGAACTGTGTCCTTATTTACCTTCATAGTCCTCTCTCTTCATCAGTTGAGACAGAGAGAGAGAAAGAGAGAGAGGGGGAGAGAGAGAGAGAGAGAGAGAGAGAGCGAGAGACAGAGCGAGAGAGAGAGAGAGAGAGAGAGAGAGAGAGAAAACGCTCCCACAGACAGGGATGACACAGCGAGAGTCAAAGTGCTGACAAAAGCACAGCCCGCAGGACAAATCACCGGGCTGCCTCCCTGTGTCTGTGATTATATCCAAAGAAATGAAAAAAACATTCCGAGGACCTGAAAATTAAACTCTCCATTGCCAAAATCTTTTCTATCTCTCCGTCAGAGTGTCTGCGACTGTTTTGGAAAAATAGAAACCCGGGGATGCTGATTCAGTGAGCGTAAACACGGACAAGTGATTTACTCAGGACGTGAGTTCCAGCACTGATGCAGCATGTTTACTCCACATACCACAAGCCACTCATTCACATCTTGGATAATGGAACAATTACTGCAATTATCACTGGACAAACTTGTGTAATGTGTAATACATGAAAACAAGTCATTCAGGGAGACAGATATTTGTGAGGCTGGCCAAAACACTCAATTATTAATTGAAATTGTTAAATAATTCGCTGTTTGAAACCAAGGCACAGTGAAAGCAAAAACGCAACCAGATTATTCTATTACAATGAGGTCTAACCTTGACAAAGCCAAGACACGAACAAATTAAAAATAGAATTCAGATAAAAGGCCTTTGGTGTAGGTGTTGGTAATGACTCAGCACAGTCAGTGTGAATATTAATTCCACAGGAGTGGTGTATGACACGAACATGGAGTGGATTAAGTGTATCAGTAAAAGAAAAAAAGTCTACAGAACCAGTGGAGACAGTCAATGAATAAAGTCCTTCCTCTTCAACACGCCCAGGATTAAGTTGTCAGAATGTGCCATGTGGTCTCAGTGGGGATGAAGTCAGCTGGAACAGATGGGGAAGTGTGTGTCGACCGCACTGGAAACTATTGCATAGGAATTAATTTAAAGAGAAATTTCCACAAAGAGCCCTTCCTAAGCTTTTCTACGATAAATTAATTAACGTGTGGAGGACGCGTAGTTTGTGTGGAGACTAGCACCGCATTTACGTTCACCCCCACTGTTGAGAATTTAAACTGAAATAACCCTGGCTAAGAAAATTCTGCTCTGTTGATCATTAGGAGCCAGAGTTAGCGCAATGGAGATCGGAGGATTGACCCACATGAGTAAAGACCTACTTAACCAATGGTAGTTCAATTGCATCTGTCTATCATGGATCACACAAGCTTTACATTATAGAAGCTCCCATGCTAAATTACAATATTAAGTGCTTTAACAACATTTTACAACAATGTATCAACAATAACATAAAGTAAAACACGGACCATAAACAGGGTAGATTTAAATTGAATGGATTAAAAGGTATATCTTTGTAAAGATCGTGACTCATAACTAATTTGGTAGTGTGTGTCCTGTCTAATGTGGAGGAGGTAGGATGTAATACCTGTAATGTGGCCACGAGGACTTACAGGTATGTAATGCCGCCATGGTTGCCACCTTACAAAGAGCGACGAACTGCAAGACCCCAATGGCGGATCAAGTGGACGACAACCAATCAGTGGATCCCAACGGTTACCTCCGACGGATAAGGGCTATGCCAGGCGGACTGGCTAAAGGCACCTCTCAAAAATGAAGAGTAGGCGGCAGTTTGCTGCAAACCCTGCCACAAGAACCCGCATGTCGCATCTCTTTGCGCCAGAGGGGTCAGATGTGTGGGTTCCGTCGTGGCAAGGCTGAATCCAACCTAAACAAATCCAGGCCACTGGCTTCTTTCCTATCTCTTTGAGAGAGAGAGGTCATGTCTTGCCAACAAAAAACTGCCATACACCCTGCCCCTACAATCCCATGGCCCCCATGTATCAGATTGTTCCATGCAAGAGTCGGCCGCCTAAGCCACCAGCACCACCACCACCACAGAGGAGCAACCCGATCAGGAGGAAAATAATTCTCGGAATCTTGAAAACGCCACCACTGCTGCCGAATGCAGCCACAGGGCAACCAAGGGTCTATGTTTTTTAGTAGCCATCATGTCATCCATCTGTACTTAGTGTACTTTAAATGTTTACAAAGTAAGTGGGAGGAGCCTCAAGTGCAGTCCTTCTCAGAACTTATTCAATAACCAATTAGATCTGACAGAGTAATAATCACTGTTAAAACACAGAGTTAAGTTTAAGTGCACTGAACTGGGAAATTCAGAGAGCATTCCTCAGGTAAGTAGCTTTTAAAGCCAGATGGGACGTCCCATCACGAGGATGGGAGCAGATGGTTGCGGTCTGGTGACGTTGTCTGTTCATTAGCCTTATTTATGATGTGCTCAGGGCCGCAGGTGGTGCGAGATTGCAAATTACTCCCTATCTCCATTGAAGTGTTATTCTCTAACTCTCGCAAACATCATCATTGTTTAACACAATTCCCTGTTTACATTGTTTTCTTCCTAATAACAGCATTACAAAGGTTTGTTTCGTCTTCTATTGATTTCTGTTTCTGTGTTTGTTTATGTACATCTGCATTCACCGCTTATCTTTGAGTAACGCAGGCTCATGAATTGCTCTGATCTAAAAAGGCAGCAGAGTTTGAATGAAAAAATAATAATGTGTGAATTAATGTCGATTTGCCCTTTGGTCTCACTGCCGTAATTTATGGGTCATTTTTAGTCCACAGCAGGGGAGATGTGTGTGAAAGGTTGAATGTAAAGAATGCTGCTTCAGCGGATCATTCTGTTAATTATCTTTCCATTATAGAAATGTTGGCACAGACATCAGTTATCAATTTACTTGACTCAACCAGTTGAATGTGTCTTCTATACTGGAAAGGAACCCAACCACCCATACAAGTCAGATCTAGTATGTCGCCACCAGTGGACGTTTCTGCCATTACAAATGCTCCTCTAAAGCAGACCTATCACTCGCTAATCAGACCTGGGAGAACGTCCTTAGTATTTTGGAGCCTGGTTGATTTCTTCCCTTCGGGTTCAGAGTCATGCCGAGTTCTGCAATTTGATGTCCAAGCTCTTAAAAGGACCATGTTGCAATGAGACACCTGCAGACAACTTCTTCATGGGTGAACCATGGCCATGCAATCATTGTATTCTCCCAGAGATGCTACCTCTGCATAACTATAGCTGTTCTTCTCTCATGTGCATCAGCAACAGCGCCATCCCAGGAAATTATTAATCATATGAAATAGACAACACACTGGGTGTCGGACCAGAGGACTGAGGGGAGGTGACGATGTGTGGTTGGACTACTAAAAAATGGAATTGAATGAACCTTAAGACTTCTGAGTGTGGTCCCTGTCCCATCCACCACAACAGAGAGGTCAGGGTTTATGACTTGCACTTTATCCAGTCACCTGACGGTGATCACGATCACTAAGCTTTGCTTCTGAGGAGCTGCCATGTCAGCCCCCTATTTATGCAGCAATTTGAAGATACAGTGACGGAGACATCTCATGCATGCATATAAAGAGAAAACAAAACTTATTACACAACCGCATGAGCCACAGAACACAAAAAAAACAAAAATGAAAGTGTGAGGCACGGGCTGTTGACAATAAAATGAGCAGCAAAATGAGCTTCAATTGGTTTCTGCCAGGACTGCAGGTCCTTAAGTGCACTTTACTTTGTGGAATTTAAATATAGGGGTTATGGTGATATGCTGCACTCCGCCTGTCGACCCCGGCACTATAGCCACAAACACGACTGACAACACAAACACAAACAGAGGCCAATGATCAAAACCAAATTGTGATCACAGACAGAAGGTTTGGGGGCGAGGGAAGTTTCTCTCTCTGCATTTCTGCTCTCATTTTTATCTGCAAAAGTTTTATCAAACCCATTCACACGACAATGTGAGATTGACATTTTCAGACCTAGTCTTGAAAATCATCCCCGTAAAGCTTTTGTTTGAGGTGTAGGGGGAAAAATGTCTGCTTACTTTGGATGGAGGGCTAAAAAACTAAGATAGGGAAACAACACACAGCACAAAGCTCAGTATATGGAAGGGATGTCAAACTCATTTTCACCGAGGGCCACATCAGCACTATGGTTGGTCTCAAGGGGCCAGTATTATTGTGGGACTAAATGTGTATACTTTTACTTTTATACAATCATACGCCTTCAAGCTCTCACGGGACACATAAAATGGTCGCATGGGCCACATTTCGCCTGCGGGCCACTGGTTTGACACAGGTTTGCAGGGAGATGGAAGGAGGCATCACTCATAGACGCGTCGAGATCTGCTTCCAATCCGATGTCAGAATGGGGACTGTAAATAAATAGGGTGAGATGAAGCTGGCTACGAGTAAAAAGTCAAGACGTGTGCATGGCAGAGGGGGGAGAGTGTGTTCATTTCAGATATGCCACATTTAATCTGAATCCAGCCCCATGTAATTAATCACATTACGACAGAGTATATAAACAGACTCCCAACCTGTTTTTCTCACCTTGACGCGTCACTCGTCAGTTATAGACCATCACCTCCGTGAAGAGGTACAGCTCCGCTTACATTAGACCTGAGCGTACATGATTTATTGTTTAGCGCTACTCTCCGTAGCTTTGTTAAAAGTCTCAGTAAACACCTGGGGCCTCAGTACATAACAATTATTGGATATATTCTAACAGCTCCCAAGAGGAAAGAATTCATTGGTTTTCTTTGACAGTTCGTCCATCACCACTGTCAGTCACCACGGTGACTATACACTTATGAAACGCTTTATCAGTCATGCTGTACAAGATTGATAATATAAGCAGACTGCAACCTCCGATGCAAACAGATGAAGCATAATAGGAAGTGAAAAAATGTGCAGTTGATAGGATGGCCACTTGAAGCTGGCTCCAAAAGGGGGCAAATCCCCATAGACTCCCATGGTAAAAAAGTTCAACTTGAGACATGTTTAAAGTCTGGTACAAACTTCGGTGTTAAAAACTTCGGTTTAAATCAATCACATATTTTTTTTTTCTAAATGACTTCTTTTTTATTGACGTTAGGAATTGCTCATATTTGAAAGTATGGCCTCTTGACTCACAGTTGAGCCGACTTGGTACATACAGTGTATACAGCATACAGTGGTGATGCAGTGACACTATGAGTCCACCCACAGCTCTCTGTGAGTTCCGCCTATTTACCCGTTTTTTAATAAACCGGTCACGGACGCAACGTCCATCTTTATATGCAGTCTATGGTTAAAAGTAACAGATGACAAGCTGGTGTGTTTACATCTGCAGCAAAGAAGACCAGTATAAGGATAACAGGATTTTTTTTTTTCTAACTGGCTGGAAATTTGCGTTAACCTAATGTGATTGATTTTCTTTGTCATAAAGTAGAAAAGTAAATTATTCAAAGCCATTTGGTGAAAAGTGAAATCCTGGCACTCCTTTGAGCTTATAATTCAGAAACAACAGAGGCTTCACTGCAGCTGGGACTTGGTTGTGATTTCAGCTTTGATGGTGCAACAACGCAGCAACTTTGCACATAAATGCACTTCTGCCCTGCACTGAAATGTAAATGTTGCCTGGATCTGTCACTATGCAGGCGCCCATCAGGGCAGGACACAGTCCCAGTGCATGCTCTGGGTCCCCGTAAGATCCCCTGGAATAATCCAGGCAGGAGCTGTGATCCCGCTCATTGAGCAAAACCTTTATTGATTTCTCTATCTTTTGAAAATCATTGCCCCTTTGCCAAATGGCGCGGCTGAAAGTTCCCACATAATTTAGATGAACTGTCGACAGCATAATTATTCAATTCTCCTGAGGACTGCAGGCTAAGACACAAAATAACAGATTTAAAAGCACAACTTAAAGGAATATGAATACAAAAAGGAGGTGCATCCTCCTTAAACTAATACAGTTTAGTTGCTGTAATAACAGAACCTGCTGGACTCAGATATAGTCTTTAATGTGATGCTAAAATAATTTAAGGAAATTGCTTTTTAGAATAGAATAGAATAGAATAGAAGAATAGAATGCCTTTATTGTCATTATACACAATGTACAACGAGACTGAAGGACAACTCTGGTGGTCCTAAGAGGGAAACAACAGGGGTACCTTAAATATAAAGTCTATAAAAATAAAATACAATTAAAAATGATAAAAATAAAATAGGATCTGTGGATACATCTAACATATTTACAGCAGGAGCACGTGGTACAATGTACATACAATACAATACACACTGTACACAGTGCAGCAGAGTGGCTCTAATATAAATATATTGCATGGGTGTGGCTGAACACACAGCTCCTGTGTGTTCAGCACTCTTATTGCACTTGGGTAGAAGGTGTTCGCGAATCTGGAGGTGCGGGCCTGGATGGACCTGTACCTCTTCCCTGAGAGCAGCAGTTAAAAATATACCTCACTTTCCAAAACGTATTGAATTCCCTGGTGGAAAAAGGAGAACACAAACTAAATTGAAGTCTTTTTGTTCAGAAAAATAAGCTTTTATGTAAATTGCAAATCATCAGGGATGAACTCTCTCGTCTATCGAAGAATAAAGCAGCTCTTTCACTGTTTCTACCACAAATAACTTTTGATGGGTTGTGATGGGTGAGTCCTTAAAGATTTATAGAGAAGCATAAACACGTTTGTCTCAAAGATGACAAATGAAAAGCTAAGAGAATAGAGCTACGTAAAGCTGACAAAAGATCTGTCTCACTGTCATGTTTAAAAGTATGTTCTTGGGGGAACCAAAATATCAACTGTTTTAGCAGCTATATGCATCCTGACGCTAACAAGACTGAACAGCTTATGAACAAAATGTAATAAAAAGTGTTTTTGTTTTTTTTAAACACAGTAAGCATGACAATGTTTACTTGCAAGCTCTATCAATTCCCATCTCCAATAAAATATACTAATTATTCAAATGAAGCAACAGAATATGAATGTTATTGTCATGGGATAAAAAATGCAGAAAATATAAAATCAACAAGATTTTTTATTTTTATTTTTAAAAAGAAATTGTGTAAACATGGCATCATATCAAGAAATGTTATTTGGTCCACCTGTAATGGCTGAGAACGCCGTAGTATAGCCTCCAGGCCTGTAAGTGGCACTGTAACGCTGCCATAGAAATTCACCAAAAACCAAACAGAAGACATGAAGCAATCTCACCGAGCTCTTACGATGTAAACAAACACAAGAAGAAGAAGAGGTGTAAGACGAAAAAGAAGGAGAAGAAGAATTTGATGATGATGGCGGCAAAGACGACACAAGCGAGGAAGGAGACGTTCGTGTTGACCGACAACAAGGTCGAACTTCTGCCTCAGGTCACATTGGACTACAAGTAAGCTTCCACTGTAGTTGGTGGTGATGGGTTAGCACATGTGGGTCAAGGGAGAGATGGGGCTATGGCGTATCAGTTGAGAGTTTGTCACTCTGGGACCCCAGTTTCAAAAAGTTGCTCATTCGCACTTCTTATTGGCCGGCCCCGTGTGGATGAAGCGCCCAGACAATAAAAACCGTTGGCAGATTCGCCTAAACTTGTCTCTGTGTGGACAGGGTCAAGTGTTCTGAAATGATGTAAAAGACCTTAAGTTGAGAGACTGAAACTCCATCCTGCGCGCATTCCCAGCGTTACCTTGCATCCCTTCTATGAGTGCAGAGTACGGAGTGCGAGTGTGCATGTGTGCAGGTGAGCCTCCTTTCGAGCACATGTGCCGTTTATTTTTAAAAGCTGAAATCACTTGCTCCTGTGGAAGAGGATGGGGTCAGATCAGAGATGTGGTCTAAAGAGCTAAAGTCTAGAACAGTCACAAGACGAGGGGTGGGGCAGGGGGGTGGGGGGGCAGTTCCCCTTTACACCTTTTCTTTCTATGTCCCTGGCGGATTGAGCAGCACCAGCATGAATCTTCTTGTCAGTTGTCAGGCTGTTAAAACATCCATGAAGATGTTATGATCTTCTGCATGAATCAGGGCTCAGTATAAACTTGGTCGATACTGCTGCTGCTGAATGAACATGACCACAATTCTTCGTAATTATGCCCCAGAATCTCCTGATTGGCTGATCGGTAGGAGTTCCCAGATAGGCTGAAAATGTAGAATAGTCATGCCTTCTAAGCAAACACGTTTCACCCTCACAGTCATGCTCTCAGCCAGCAGCCTTCACTGCAAAATATAAACATAGCAAGGAAAATGAATCGATTATAACAGATGAACATAGGAGTACGTCCGTATATGTTCAAGCTGGAATCTGATGCGAAATACGAGAGTGGACCATCCAAACCGCAACGGCCGTTAAGAGTGAGACAGGACGTCTCTGCTTGGTAAATATCAGCGCATTTTACGTAACAGCTGAATTTGTCTTTTTTATAACATGTTGCACACGCATTTCATATATGTTCCGTTGTTTTAATAGGTGCAGGTGTGGAAATTGTATTTCAATGCCGACAGAGGTGCTCGATTGTTTTGGAGTGTTTCTCTCCATAGTTAGGTTGGGGAGTGCCTCTGTTTGATTGACATCCTTAGTGCAGACACACACGCCCATCCTGCTCCAGTGATGTCACTGCTGCTCCAGCTGAAGCTGCCACCGTCTTTGTTAAATTACTCAAACATGCGTTTAGGTCATTTTATATGGGTTCGACTAGTTTATTAGAGATACTTCTACACTACATCAGTGTGTTTAACTCCAAAAGTGAGGAAAACCATAATAGGTCCCCTTTAATGATTGAGAAATCAAATTAAGATACTTTCCCATGTCATATCCAAATCCATCTACGTAATCATCATTTAACTACCATTGCATTACTGAGTTTACATTACTGAGGCATCTACCAAATAGATTAAAGGCACAGTGTGTGTAAGATTGTGGTGGAGAACCTATGGTAGCCCTCGGTTGTCATTACAGCCCAAAGGATGTTTACTGCATGCGGTGGGCTACAGTAAAAACATGGTGGCCTCTGTTGGAAGGACCCAATCCTGATGAAAATACACATTAAAAGGCTCATTTTAGGGTCATGTAAAAAGCAAGTCATACATTGAGGTGGTTATGCATTCTTTAAAATTTCAATATGTAATTGTCCAGTCATCCTATTTCTACAGATAGAAGTGATACAAACGAGCCAAAATCTTACACACTGAACCTTTAAAGACAATGCACAACAATAGTCAGAGTACTCTAATTTAAATAGGAAGGAGTAGGCTTCATCCACTCTGAGGCTGCCATAGGTCCTATTCTGTCCATTAGTTTCTGACGAATGTTTCATGCTAACAGACAAACAAACAAATGCTAATGAATCGTAACCTCCACGGCAGAGGTAATAAGGTATGAATATGAAACCATTAAGAAGCAACAGCAAAATATGACAACCATGACACTGTTTATGTCTTTCTATATTTGGACCAATCTGGTAAGAAAGTATATGATAAACACTGTACCAGAGGCAAAATTGCATACAACCACAACCATTTACATATTAATACATATAATCATCCATTCACATGCACCTAATGGCGAAAGTGTAACTGGCAGTTAAAAAGGGCAATTAAAGCTGAAGCCGTTTGAGGGGCAGATGCTCTATGATTCGTCATTTTAAAGAATTAAATAATAAGTCCCATTAACCACAGTGTTGTAAGCAGCACTGCCTTCTGCTCTCTAAGACACTGATGAAGGTCAGGCTTAAATGACTCCCACTCGCCAGCGGAGCCAGAGACTTAGCGACAGCTCGGGGAACTTGCTCCCAACACAAAAGACGGACTCCACAATGTGGTTGGCCTACATACAAACACAATAGGGTGGCTGCGCATAATTCTCAGCCCATCCTCACGATATCGACGAGTCCAAAATTGAGCGGGAGCCGCTCGGCCTAATTAGGTATTGGAACGTATTATGATATTTAAACAGGAGAAGTTAAATCAATATTTGCCAACATGGCCGTATAAAGAGGGAATGTGACTTAAAGGTGCAGTGTGTAAGATTTGGTGACGTTGCATGTTGTATCCATAATTCCAAAACTCAAAAGATGTTTTGTACGTCCTCTCAGAGGCTATCATTTAAAGGTGCAGAGTGTATTTGGTGTCATTTTTGTCACTTCGAAAAATATTACAAAATAAAATACTGACATTTATATGTATTTATTATCATCTAAATGTATTATTTTCCCATTACTCTGAAATAAGTCAATCAATATATGTATATTTACATGAAGAGCGGGTCCTCTCTACGGGGGCCGCCATGTTTTTACAGTAGCCCAGTGTGGACGTACTAAACATCTATTGAGGTTCTCCTGCATGGTCAGAAGGGCGAGGGTGAGGCGATGGATACAACATGCAACTTCACCTCTAGATGTCACCAAATCTTAAACACTGCACCTTTAAGGGTAATGGCAAAAAATAAAACATTTAGGCGCTTATACATTTCATGACAATGTCAAGAAGGTAATTGCTTTGTAATATTTTTAAAAGTGACAAAAATGACAAAAATCTTAAGAGAGCTTAGAAGGCAAACATGTGTGGACCCAAGGAGCGTTTGCTAATTTAATCCAAATACGTCTTTGTTACACAACCAGTTTTATCGCACAGATGACTGCTCTTGTGTTGTTGGATTTAAAGGCAGAGTTTTGGGATAGCAGCAACGACGGACCCTGAGTTAAGCAGACACTAAGAGGACACATTCACAGGTGGGGCGTGTTAAGTTTAAGATTCCCTTTCTTGTTGTTGAAGTGGTTTCCGTTTCCCGCTAAGCAACAACGCAGGAGTGTTCTTAGCCCTGCTGCCAGGATGTCAAATCCTCGCACTCGGCGTCCCGGCAACATCCCCCTTTTTGAACATACGCTCTTTCAAGTGAAATTAATCAATCTCTTTATCACTGGGGCAGTGTCATTACCCAACCACAGAGTGAGGAATGAAAGTGCTAATCGCACAGCGAGTGGGGGCTTTTGTGTGGGAAGGCCAAGTTTTCTCCACTCACGCTGCCTTGAAATGTGTTTTCAATTGAATTTGTGAAGCGAGTGAAGGATGAATGGTGAGATTACCTCAAACTGCCTTTCTGCTGGAACATCACATTTCTGCATGGCTTTCCAGGAGTGATACACTCACAATTATTGTGTGCATGGGAGATACCAAATGGATGCATATGGTCAATCCTATATTTAGACACAGTATTCCAAGAATGCACATTCTTTCAAAAAACATTTCAGACAGCTGTAACCACGGCAATAAATCCACGGAAGGCATGATTATTTATGGCGCAACAATGTCTCATTAACGGTTTGACATCACGGCAGCACACATCATTACGGAGGAAACCCTCGCCCTGCTTGTCACCACAATGCCGAGGATGGACAGTCCGTCAGATTGAAGGTATTATTATGCTAACCGCCATCACACCGGCACAAAGACGTCCGATGGCAGTGCAAAGTTTATGCTCCCCAACAATGTGTGTCAGAGAGGAGGATTATGAGCTCATATTATTTTCCTCCAGTAATGCACAGCAGTAATGAGCGGCTGGCGCTGCGGTGGGTACATACAGTACATACATACAGCTCAGCCTGCAGACTGGAGTGATGGTATGCCTGCAGCATATCTACCCGCAGGAATCCTCATGATCCTCTACTTGCATTGATTGAACCGCAGACATATATACTGTATTCCACAACATGGCATTTTTAAAGACCTTTTATTTTTTTCATGAAGACAGTGTCTCTGAATATGCAAATAAGGGTAGCTTCTGACTCCAACTGCCCCTTGCTGTCTCTGCTCATAAAACACACACACCTCTGCCTGCTCTCTGTTTTCATAGCTGCTGAGTGCCATACAATGAAAAGTACTAATAAAGGCATGTATATACATATATATATATATGTGTGTGTGTGTATATATATGTGTGTGTGTATATATAAATATATATATGTCCAGAGGAAAGAGGATGAAGATGAGCAATTGCAAATGGCAGCATGGTTGCAAATCAATTGCAACATCATGTAGGCATGTATCACCATTTATCATAATAGATAATGACAATAAACTTTCCATCGTTACCTTTAACACAATCTAGAACAACAGAAGTAAAGGTCCCAATCATCAGCTCTTACTCAGACACCTAACGTTGCAAGGTTGATATAATGATAACCTCTCCCTTGATACCCCCTTTAACAATAAAGCAAAATACGGATATGAAGCTATTCTATGGCAAAATAACATAAACATGTTTATCCTACAATTATTTCAGGAATTCACACTTTAATTTAAAGGTGGAAATACATGGATATGATGGAAAGGGTACTTCTTGGATGGTGTATGGAAAAAACATATAAAAGCCGATATTTCAATTTTGAGGGGCTGTTACCAATACTGATGTAAACACACCAAGTTCAATAGGTGTACACTAACTACCTAACCACATCATGAATAAAGCCAGAGATAATCCAGAGGACATAACATTGGAAGAGCATTGTGCATTCGTATAATGACATCTAAGTGACATCCCTTTGACTGAAAAGGCAGAACAACTGTATTTACATTAATTGACCCAATAAAGAGATTGAAATACATGAGAATCATTCCTTTACCCAAATCCATTTGGTCAGGAAAAAGAGACAAATGTGAAAAAACAAATATAAGCAGAACTTGACAACAAATCAAATCAATAACAAAAGTCACAAAATGTATCTTTAAACCCATTGAAGAGGTTTGTTTGGAAAAATGTTCATATAAGGATAGAATACAAAAAATTAAGGTTAATAAATGTAAAGTTGGGTAAGAGAAAGTAGTAATGATTTGCACCAGGTGAAAAGGTTTAGAATTTTAAACTCTCTTCCTTTTTTTTCCAAACGAGTTATCTATATTTATGTTAGCTCCACTCTGTAAAGCCTGTGATGTTTATCCACCATATTTTCACAATAGACAAATTATCATTAAATGTAATTGATTTTGAATGACACAGGCTCTCGCTTGAAAGGTGAGACAAGGGGAATTCAGCCTTACCATGCAACTTCACCTAAAGACATCACTACATCATCGAGACTGCACCTTTAACTTGAAATTCTGAATAGTATCACATGTAGAGGAATATTGAAATATTGTTTTACCTGCTTTCCACGAGAAATGATGCTCCTTGTAGAACACAATGTCGGACTGGACCGGACTGGACGAGAGAGACAAGAGCAGGATGAGGCCGAGGCAGCTCCCGGCTCGCCTCGTCCAGGCAATGACGCCAAAGTCATCTTTCAAAATCATAGTCCAGCCCATTGCTTCCTCTCTTAATCCTGGGTGGGGGGGACAAGGAAAGAGTGAGTGTGTGCACTTCTTCAGGTGTGCAATGTCATTCACCATCACCCTCAACACTACAAATAGTCCTAGTCAAACATCCAGGATATGAGTGTGATACCATGTCTGCTTCTTCTCCCACACAGACCAAAATTAATTAATCAGTGAGGCCTGAGCATCTCAGCCTCCCGAGGTATCTATGGAAACATGTATTGAAAAGAAGGAAGGCTTTAAGCTCAGAGTAATACTGGATATTAGTACCTTTTTATTGCAGCTCATTTATTCATATCTCCTCCTGCAGTGATTCATGTCCATAGAGTGTTGAGGGATTAGTCCTGGATTCACCAGGCCTCTAATTGTGTTGCACCAACAGCAAAAATTAATGAATGTGGAATTGCATTTGAAACACCTGATGATTTGAGAGGCTGGTGTTTGGAGTGCGGGACCGTCGTGATTCGTTTTCCAAAAACACATTTTGCCGCAGCGTAGCACTTTGGGGTATTGCAAGACTTGTTATTATTGTCTTGTCTTCCCGCAGAGCGCTCCCTGCAGTTTGTCACTCTGGAACTGCAGAGCTCGTCACCACATTAAAAGTGAAACTTTTGAGCGAGACACTTAAGAAGAATAAAAACTTGGCGATGTTAAAAAAAATAAAACATTATTGAGAAAATCTATATGAAATTCTTTTGTATTTATGTATTATTTTTCATTTATTTCAAGTTTCTTTTAAAGGTACAATATGTAAGGTAAGGTGTGTCCTAGTGGAGCCCTCTTCTCTGACAACATGTGTCAGACTCATGGCCCGTGGGCCAAATGTGGCCCGCAAGATTATTTTATGTGGCCAACGAGACCTTAAAGTCAGATGATTGTCTAAAAATAAAAGTCTAAAGCTACATTGCCCATGAACTCATACATACAATTCATACTTACACATGGGACATTTTATGTTTAGCAATATATTCGGTGTGTTTACAATTTCACATGTATGAAAACACATACTCAATATTTGTAACTTGAATAAATGATAATCAAGTTATTTTACAATGTGTTAAGAAGTAATCACACTTAGTCCCACAAGTAAAACCGGCCCCTTTGTTCCGTGCACTGTCATATTCAGGATCAGATTCCGGCTCCAACATGTAAGGACGTACTCCTGACGTCATCATAAATAATGCTCGAAAATGGGCATAATAGGTCCCCTTTAAAAATAAAGCGTATTTAATTTGTCCGTTCTGGACTACCACTAATATATTACATTGCAACATGATGGTTTTCATGGAAAGAATCTGCATCAGATATAAATAAAAATGGGCAAATAATAGAGAAATGAAAAACAACAATCTGTAAATTAAACTAGTGCTACAATGGGAAAAAAATAATCTGAGTAATTATTGTATTTTTGTGCATGGGAAGTGATTTGAATCCTGCACACTACACCTTTCAGGTTACAGATCATTGCAATGCATCTTGTGTTGCAAAAATAAATGTGACATCTAATGGTAGATTAACTCCAGGGCAGCCATTGGAGAGGTGAGATTATTTACACATGGTGAGGGCTGCATTAGTATTGCCTGATTTCATTCAGGGAAATTAGATTTTGACTTAAGCCGAGTTTAGGTCGGGCAGATTTTGCTTAATGAGAAAGAATTGCAAGGGTGGAGATGGCTCGGCGCCCAGACATGCGCTGCCAGATGCCTGCTTTTTGATGGACTGTCCAATCTTTCTCCGGGTTTGATGTGTTATTCTGTGGTCAAACATGTTTTTGCTCTACTTTACGTCAGAGGAGCTTTTTACACTTGGTCCAAACACAAACAGGTTTGGCATTTCAGCATACAAAAGAATGTCCTATCGGCGCAAGGGGTTCACACACACACACACACACACACACACACACACACACACACACACAGGCATTTGAAATGTGCCAAACCAGAGAATAACAATAGCGCTGAGTGTCCGCTCTCTATATTAAAGAATTCATCCATTTTTGAATAGGATGTATGCACTGCTTATTTTATTTTTTTTGCTTCCTTTGTCTTTGATCATTTTTCTTGGCCAGGAAATGTATTCTGTTTGGATGAATGAGCTGAGTAGTCTGGTGCTTATGCAGCCATATGCCAATTAGACACCTCTGGCTGCTGATTACTCGCCAACCTCTCAGGCTGCGCTGCTCTGGAAGCTATACCTGACTGCACCCAGATTACATCCCCCCTACAGCCAGTGTAATTTGACTATTCATGGGACAAGCCGCAGCTCTCCATAGGCTGACGAAACATGTCACAACTGATTGGAAAACACGGTCGTGACTAGAAACAAGGGATGGAGGCGAACGTGTGACCCGAGGTGTCTTTTCCCCTGTCCCTGTAGATGTGATTAGCAAAAAACAGTACAAGTCAGATCCAGGCTATCCTGGAAATCTTCAAATAAATAGAGGAAGGCTCTTTAAACTGCTAAATATCTGGGTCAAAGGAATCATGGAAGGCTTTCACTGGCCAGAGGAAATCTGGCAAACAGCAGCGCGGCTCGGATGCTTCTGTGCATCCTATTAGATACTCCGTGATCTGATGGAATGCAATCTGCTTTTCTGTCTCCTGTGGTCATCGTCTCGCGGCTCCCTCTCCGGATGCAGGCGGCGAGGACCCAGGCAGCTATCATGGGGGAACAGATGAACACTTCGCAGCCTTCCTTTTCACAGGTGGTCACAATAATTAATGTTTGATTAGATCTCTCCAAATGAATGTCAAAAGCTAATTTGGTGCGCCAAGGCTCTGAACAATCACCAAGCGGTCCCCCCAACCCGCCCGTACTCTCTTTAAATAAGCCAAAACACCCAGTTCTGTCTGGAGTGGAAACAAAGGCCTTTGGTCGTAGCCCGTTTAGAATATATGCACCCCTCTCCTTTGGATTTCCATGCAATTATGTGGCCAACCGGCTAAGTCTCCCTCCACATCCTCAGCTCTGCATCCCTGCGCTTGCCTTTGTGTGCAGCATCCAGTATATTCAGGTTACCACAGCTGCAAGTCTTTTCCCCCCACACTGTGGCGCATGTAATTGTTTTTGATTGGGTTTGGCAATGTAACAGAAATCCAAAAACAAGCACATTTTTTGCAGATGTTCTCATTGGCATGGACGACCATGACAGCGCTGAAAGAATCAAGAGACTCAATGCACAACACAATTTGATTTTCCTCCTCTTTCCTTTCATCACAGGCTTGTGGAGGCAGCAGCATTTAGCCATCACTGTACAGGCTCATACTTTAAGAATGTTGGTGTCCATCTTCATTGTACTCCTGCATTCTGTAGGCACAATGTGCATTAAAGTATGTGCATATTAAAGTTAGTGCGGGCTCATACCTTAAGAATGTTTGTGTCCATCTTCATTGGACTCCTGCATTCTTTAGGCACAGTGTGCATTATCATACTCAGACACCTTAACAAAGACCAGCCTGACTGGCTGTGCAGACAGTGATGGCTCAGACACATACTATGGATGCCATTTATTATTTTCTAAAGGTGGGACCTCCAGGGACTTGTGAGTCCTCGCTCTGGACAGACCAGTTTGGTCAAGTGTCACATCTAGGAGATGTTTCAGAGTTGATACCTGGTTTAGCAAAACCTCCAATGCTGCAAAAACTGCAGGCACTGACTACACTTATCTATTCTCAATTCTACACGGCCCTTGTCAGCCAAGTAATGATGTGACACATCTGGCAAGGACAAAATGGACGTGATTCTTGAGTTGTCCGCTACAGATAAACAACTTGGCTGAAACATCCTTCTCTGGCAAACATGCAGTGCTCCTGGAAAGCTGTGGACCTTAAGTGGCCCATGTGGGAATTGATGAATTAGGACCAAATGGTAATAAACTCATTGGAGCTGCCTTTGGTAGATTTTGGTTGCAGGCTGTTTTGCACTGGCACCATTTTAGCAGTGAAAAGGTGATTATAATTGTGTGCTCCCCAGTGCTGGCCAAAGTGGAAGCAATTAGGGATTAGTTCTCAGAGGAAAGACAGTAATCGGCGATACAATATATAAAAGTATTTAAATAATCGGGAAAAAAAGATACAGAACCTTTTTTAGATATAACTATCCAGTAAGACCATAGCATAATAACCTATAAACAGCAACAACTCTAAACTGTTCCCATTGCAGAATACATTATAATAACTGTTAAAGGTCAGTTGAGTGGTTCACTGATTTCAATTGGCAGAAAGGGAATATAAAACAATAATTTTAATGCTTTGAGTGTATAATTACGTCAAATCATTTTTAATGTTATAGTAGGGTCAGCTCCTCTCTATGGAGACGGCCATGTTGAATCACCATATTGTCTCTGTAACCTTAAATGGCCAAATTAAAAACCTCTTGGGGTTTAAGTTAGGTTATTATATGTTGTCCAACATTTTTGGAAGGGAAGGGTGAGGTTATGTTAAAAGGTTTAGTCATGTTTTTAATTCACTGGTATTGGATTGGTATTCTGTATCATCACTTCAGGCATCAGAATATTGTTTTGACGCAGGACATCAAATGATGTCTTTATCAATAATAGGGTTGTGACTACCAAGATCAACACTTTGTTTAAGATGCAGTGCTTCATCCAGACCTTTCTTACAGTTATTGCTGTGAGTGGAAACCCCAGACAGCTTGATTATCCACATAAACTTGATTATCCACATAAAAGTGCAAGTGCACTTTAACTCATCATACCTGCCACTGCAAGATGTGCAATATACACTGTACCTGAGCAAGATGACTGCCAGTCATGCCTCTGGGTGATGTGGTTGATGCGGTGGCAGCTGCTTCTCACCAGATGTATGTTTTTTCTCCTTTCCCACAGAAAACAGGAGCAGGAGCAGGGAAGGCCTCCGAAGACTTTAAGTCTGACAAGGACGGTAAATCAGCAGCGCTAGGTCTTCCGCCCTGAGCATCATGCAATCGCTTAATCCTGTGTGAATCAAAGTGTAGAGGGCTGGGATTGTGTCACACCTCCGGCACCACCGACTGGTGTTATCTCCCTGGCACTGTCTCTGTCAAGTACCTCCCCACTGATGTTCAGAATGGGGTTAACGCAGGAGTCAGCCTGGGATGCGGGGTCTGAGGTGGAGGAGAAAAGAGAAAGCGACACTGATATAAACATTTGATACTGCTGCAGAGCAACCTTATACGTAGCAACATCCTTAACATTCCTTTTCTTTCACAAACTCCTACTGTGCAGGTGAATGAATGTCTCTTTAAGAGAAATGGGTCGTAGCCTCGCGAGGATGTATGACCTGCTAACATCTTCCCCTCATTTCATGCATCGTCTGAACGCTTGTGTCCGTCTGTGTGTATTGCACATCGGGGCGGAACTCTGCTGTCCGTGATACAGAGAGCAAAGGAGAAATAGAAACATGTGCCCATGTAGAGATAAAACTGACATGCTGATGAAGATAAATAACATCAGGGTATTTTGTTTGTTAAATAGATGAACGAGGTATATAGGTGTTCTATTGGAAAGGTAACCTTAAATGGTGTTTGTTGTGATCTGGCACTATATAGAAAATAAAATTGAATAAAATTAACTTAACTTGTGGCCCACGGGCCAAATGTGGCCTGCAAGATCACTTTATGTAGCTTTAATGCATATTATTGTTTAAAAATAAAAGTCTAAAGCATATACTGTCGATGAACTTTAGCTAAATACACATGCCACTTTTTATGTCTAGCAATATATTCAGCGTGTTTACAGGTGTAACTGGAAATGCATATACAATATTTGAAACTTAAATAAATAATATATTAATAAATGATAATCAAATATGAGGATAGTTAATTTCCAATATGTTAGGTAGTAATCACATTTAGTCCCACAATTAGAACCGGCCCCTTGCTGATGTGGCCCTAGGTGAAAATGAGTTTGACGATGGGGTGCCCCCCTATTATAATGAAGGGGGAAAAACTGGTTTCTGTGCATATTATTTTAGACTCCTCAAATGAAGACCTCCTGCAGTTATATATGAGAATGGTGACATCACATGTGCCTCGCATTCGTATTGCAGTGCTGCTTGTTGTTTGTGAATTTTACATAAACCGGCGAGGCTTACAGTCATGGTGCCATGACACACTGACAGTAACACCAAAAACAAGACTGTGGTCCTAAAGCTGCAGCTCAGAGTCTTGTTCTCCAATGACATTCAGTGATTACCTGTCAACCCTGCAGCCAAGCCTGTTCCCAGAGCTCTTCCAGATGAACCCACAGGGGAGGTCCCACCTCCTTACCACCTCCTGTGCTTGCGTCTCCATCCACCCCCACACTTTCCTCTGTGGCCCCCACAGCTCCATTATTGACCTTCCCAGCCATCCCCTCCTCAAAAGGCCCCTGTGACCCAGTCCTTATTTCCCAAGGCTTTTAAGTCCATCGCCTCTCTTTTCAATTGTGTCTCAAATGAGCTCATCGTCGGAGCGGCACTCCTCCTCCCACTGCGAGCAACAAAGTAAAAGCCAACAAATGGGATGGAAGAAAAGGGGGCTCCTGGTGAATGAAGAAAAAATCAATTGGGAACATGCTATTCATTTAATCCTTATTCAATCTCAGCTTCACTCTTTGATTACAGTCAGTGTGTGGTACCTCTTACCGCTTCCTCACCTCTGGAGGATTTCTGTGTTTGTTTGATAACGCACTAATGCTTGTTGTTAAACCAAAAACGCAGCTGCTTTAAAGAAATGAAGATAGATTTTTTGAAGCAGTGCTTTATAGATTTTTACTGGGAAAAAAAGTGTTGTAAAAATCAAGTTAACAGAGCTGACACACGTAACCCATGATAGGGATGTGGCTCAGGAGAGAGTCGGGCACAGCACGGTATCACAGTATCTGCACAAACCCATCCTTGCCTCGTAAGCTCACCTGGCATCCGGTCTCTAAACTAAAACCTTATCGCAGGGGTGTCAAACATATGAGCTGTGGGCCAAAACCGTCCCGCCAGAGGGTCAAATCTGGCCCATGAGATGACATTGCAAAGTGTTCAAATAACAAAATGTTCAGTAAAAGTAGCAGCAAGCAAACTGTTCATTCTAGAGGTTGTTTGGAAAAAAATTGGAGTTGTAGTTTACAGGTCATCATGCTATGATTTTACTGGTCCAGCCCACTTGAGATGATGGTGGACATTTTTTTTTCAAGTAGATGAGGCAAGTTTATTGGATAGATTGGATACATGGACTCTTCTCCCATATAGGTCATAGAAACAAATGCTGAGGTGCAGGACAGTTAAGACCTTTGAAGTAGTCCGCTTGGTGGCCTTTAAAAGCTTAAAACTGCCTCTAAATCATAAATCCAGTTCCCTCCCCTGCATGTCAGCAGGCAAAAATCAAACTCAGCTCATCAGTAAAGAAAAAAAAAGGCCATACAGTTTGTAACACTTTCAAACATTGCAGAAATCGCATTCGCAGAGAGGTAAGATGTTGCATGTGCCTATATCTGCAAGAGAGAGGTATCTCTACACTGCCAGCACCTCAAACAGTCTGCAGGCCAAGCTGCTGCTGGGGTTGTGAACTCAATCAGCTGCATGTTTATCGTTGTGGACCCAAACATACTCTGGTTCTTTTGGCCAGCCTCCTCCTGCTCTGTAAGTACACCGGTATGGCCCGTTAAACAGGCCCAAAGGGTCACAGCAGCAATAATGGCCAGAGGAAGTTTGAAGTCAGCGGTGCTCCCCCCGCCTGCCTTCTCCACAGAAAGATCACTTAAATGATTCCATCCATCCGCTCCTGAATCCCTCACAGAATCAGGGAATTGGCTCTAATTCTTTTAATGTCATTTTGCTTCCTCCTTTTCAGTTCTCGCTATTGAATGTATTAGCAGGCCTGGAAGCACATGCAAGGCTGCGGTGATTAATTACAAAGCAAATATGATCAGACAGGGTAAATTTGAAAAAAGGCAAAAAAAAGGATTCATAGCACCAGGATGTTTAAATATGGACACTCCGAGGAGATTCCCTTAATCAAATTAGTTACATCAGACAGTGTTACAGAGGCGGAAATCTTAACTTCAGTTACACTTAAGTGTATTTTTTATTTGCTAAATCCGAAATCACCACAATTACACCATTTCTTTGCAGATGATTAAGATCTAATGAGAGGGAAAAAAATCAAACCGAAGCCCATAGATGTGTCGTTATACAAGCCGGCGCTGAAGGCTGCTTACTCACACCGTGATCGATCGCAGCTCAGCTTCACGTGTTTATCAAAACAATCCTGTGGGTCAGAGGCAGGCGCGCTCCCCGAGATATAAATGGATGGGCCTCACCATTAAGAGAGAGCCTGATGTATAGCAGATAGCACCTCGATGAATTAAAGCTGATTTATGCACATTAAAGGATGTTT
This sequence comes from Chascanopsetta lugubris, assembly GCA_016785325.1. Lineage (NCBI taxonomy): Eukaryota > Metazoa > Chordata > Actinopteri > Pleuronectiformes > Bothidae > Chascanopsetta > Chascanopsetta lugubris. The sequence goes on from JAFBJT010108910.1 coordinate 59,141, forward strand.
AATTTCATTGTGAGATATTTATGCTCCATTTACTCCCTAACACACTTCCCCCTTTCAAAGTGAATCATTGGGCTTCAGAGAAAAGGGACATTAATTGATGTGAGGCCTAAAACAAAGCTATAGAACAACGTGTCGTTAGCCGCATAATCCTCACCAAGCATTTGTACGCAATAATGTATTAAAGACATGAATAGGGATATCAGAAAAAGTTAAATTAGCTAGGAACAACAGTCGAATGGAATCTGAAAAAAATGGTGGAAAACATGTTCAATAAACCTCTGAGGACAAAAGAAGAAAAAGTGGAAAAAGAGCTTAAGTTGCTTCAGGTGAGAGGATATCTCTCATCTTTATTTTAATTGCTTCTGTTTTAGGTATTTCATCGTCAGTCAAAATAAAGTAACAACATCCCCCCGAGAAGCCGCAACAGCATCTGCGAAAACTAGAGCAAAAGAGGATTTGGAGCAGAAAGAGGCACAGGCAAACACAAACGTCTCTGAGCTGGGAAATTATTCCACAAAAGACAGAATTAGAGCAATGGGGAGCTTGAAAGAGAAACAAACCATTTTTGGATAATCGGATTTGTTTTTGTGTGGCTGTTCCACCTGGCCTCCCAGCCCCGACCTCCCCTTCATTAAAAGAGCTTATAATTAACGCAGCAGTGGCTGTAATCCATGGTCACTGTGCCTCCCCTCTCCTATTGATAAGAGCGTCTGACGGGACCAGGGGAAAGCAGGTGAGCGTGTCTGAGTGCTGCTGGCGGGGAACAGGAGGGGGACTGTCATCTGGAGAGGGAGCCGACAGTGTGAGCGAGGGGAGGGGGAGACGGCATCAGGATTAATTTTGAGGGGGGCCTGGCCAACTGACGCAGACCGATAACATGGGTCAGCAGTTCTACTCGCACCTGGACCCCGAAGCCACAAGTGTCCCAGGGGAAAATGACCGTTAATGCACCGTGAATGTATCTGTGTTCGTGTGCTCATGTGAGAGAGAGGGGGTTGATACCTGCCCTGCATAGAGGATGTCCAGCGATTGGCTGGAAAGTCAATTATACACTGGCTGAGAACTGAGGAGGAGAAGGGAACCATGGGTGAAATTAAAAGCCTGGTTCTTGAGATAAGTGGTGGTGATGTTCTGTGGCTTTGTGGAGGCGGACGGTCTGAAGTTGTTGCAAGAGATGTCAAAATGTTCCCAGCGTGTTGAAGAAAGAAGAGGCTGTGTGATGTGTGGGGGGAAAAAAGAGCTGGGGATGGAGTTTGGCAGTTTGACAAGACAAAGTAGATTTTGTACTTCTCTGTAAAAAAGAAAAGTTCACAACAAAAAGTGCTGACTGATGTAATCACATGGATCTGATGACAATACTCAGATTTATCTTTCCCTCATAAACAATTCAAAAACAGTCAAAACGGGGACATGCACATGTGAAGACAGTGACTTTCGCTCATTCTGATGAAAGGATGAGATGTGACCATCTGCGAAAACGGTGGTAACATCACAACAAAAGACCATACATTGTGGTGACGTGAGCAGCTGGTTAAGAGCAAAGCAGTTAAACAAGTGTATCAGTGGCCAGCAAGTGGTGCTGTGCAAAGCTCTTCCCCCAATGCCTTAAAGGTGCAGTGTGTAAGATTTTGGACAGTTTTCTATTCATTTATATGATTAGAAATAGAACAACAAAAAATCATCTAAATCTATGACCTGCTTTTTATATTATACCCTAAAAAGAGGCCTTTAACATATGGGGGCTGCCATGTTTTTACAATTGCCCAAAGTGGACATTCTAAACATCTTTTGAGTTTTAATGACAACCGAGGGCTACCACAAGTTCTCCTGCAAGCTTGAACAGGAAGGGTGAGATCATATGCAATATGCAGATTGACATTGTCATGCCATTGTTTGGCGGTTAAAGTCCAGTGTCGAGTGACACACTCAATCAATGTAACACAGGTTGCATTGATGCAGTGATCCAGATGGGAGCAAGTTGAGCAGGGTGTGTGGCCTATGTTGGCCCATGGTGCAGACAGAGGCTGAACATTGAGTTGATTGATAGGTGCATGTACCGCATAGTATCTAATCACACACAGATGCCATGAAAAAAAAGGTTTCTTGAGTAAGCTTAGAGGTGCAGTGTGTAAGATTTGGTGACATCTAGAGGTGAAGTTGCATGTTGAATCCATCACCTCACCCTCAACCGTCCGCGCATGCAGGAGAACCTGTGGTAGACTTCAGTTGTCATTGAAACTCAAAAGATGATGTAAATATACATTAATGGGCAAACTTAAGGGTAATGAGGAAAAATCAAACATTCATATGATTAGAAATTCATCAACATGTGGTATGTAATTGTTTTGGTGAAAAAAAAGGCCAAAATATCACAAACTGCACCTTTAATATCGGCATCACTGTGGAGCTTTCAATCCACAAAAGTGAGCGTGACCAGACTGCTGGGTTGAGTTTTACGCCAACGCCAGTCATTACCAGGTTGACAGAGCAGAGCGCCGAGAGGCGGAACTGCACAAAGTGATGAAAGTCCATAGGCAACTGATGAACTTGAGGACATATGACAATGACACAAGCTAGCATCCATGACTTTTAGCCTCCGGTCTCACATTCCACCTCCTATGGCACAGTCTGTCAATATGAGACGCATGTGAGATGAATCATGAAATTGCAGCTCATAGTAGTGTAACAGGAAGACTAGGCACATGATGAATAGTGTTACACACAGCAGTCTCTCATTGTGTCATGGGATATGAAACATGGGACAATATGACGAACCTCAACAATCATTAATGGGAAAATCGCTCAGCATGGTGTAACCTCGTAATATTCTTACACTCTCTGAAGCAACATGGGTAACTAAAAAGTCAACACCACAGTGGGTCAACAGGTGCGACCTCAGTGCTGCAAGAGTTCATACAGGCTGAAAACAATTGGCCAAGTGACGTCTTCGTAATTTGTGGATTCTGAGAAAAAGCTTAGGTTCATGAATAGAAGAAAACATGACTTGTCTTCTGGCTGATCAAAAACATTATTATTACCGTCGCTTGTCTCACGGTTTTAAATGTCAGAACATAATGTTCACTTTGCTCACTGACCTTTCCAAACCCATCAACACTGTTAGAGGCACTAATAACACAAACATGCACGGCTCTGTCACACTGTCACATCTACATATTCAAAAACAATAAGCCAGTAATGTGGAGTTGAGAGATGGTGGCACACGTCAAGGGTGTATAATCATTTCTCGACAAAAGTGAAATTAACTTCTTCAGGTTATCAAAAAAAATGACAAGCACATCATTAGACTGAATTAAAAACCTGCCCACAGGAAGCCATGAATAATAACACTGGGTCATTAAAGCATTACTCAACACCAAGACAGAGGCTCAGGTACACAAACTGTACTTTGTTCACTTCTGAACGATCTTCCACAAAAGTCGAACTCCAACACATTGCAACTCAAGGTTCACTTTTTGAGGGATGACGGGGAGACAAGTGGAAGCCTTGTACTTTTAAGACGGCACCAGCATTGTTCAGAGCGATAAGGGCCAGGGGACAATGGAGAGAGGCCGAGCAAGGGACCGGATGCTGAGTCTGTTGCCATCTGGATTATCAGAGTGCAGCCATGGAAAGAGAGACAGACAGACAGAGAGAGAGAGAGAGAGAGAGAGAGAGAGAGGGGAGAGAAGGGGGCAGACATCTGTGACAGAGAATTATTGTTCCACATGGAGGGAAGGCACTCAAACGGGTGACTTCCTGTATTGACTGATGGGTGTTCCAGGGATTAAACTTTCACCTTATATTGATCCAGTCCACTTTACAAGCATGGATACGGGGGGGTATATGCACTGGTCTCGAGACAGCTGTTACAGCTCCCTTCACTGGTTTCTTAATTTTAAATGCTGCTACGAGGACTTAAGTGTCTGCTCTGCATGCATGAGCCCACAGACGGCAGGCTCCGTATGATAAGCGGAAATGCAGGGGTGGTCTAGACGATTGGATTGCTCCGCCGTGGTTGACTCGATCTGTCAGGTACTCAAGCAAAGAGAAAAAATATTTTATTTACAAACAAAGTCTGACCCAGATCTGACAGGCACCCGTGTGCACTGCAAATAAGCCGGTGCTGAGGACTCGCCAATGAGATAACTGATGTCACGCACCAGTGCTGGCACAGGCTGATGAGCAGGAAATGGAGATGACAACACAATTTGTCACCAGCTGCATGGATGTTTATGTAAAATGTAGAATGAAAGGAAGCAAGTACCTACTCTGGTATCGAGAGCACGCACAATGTTTTGGCAGCCGTAATTAGAGCCTGTAAGCATCCCAGAGACAAAAAAAATCTGCCTTCACCGCTCGCAGGCTTTCAAAGAATTTGTGAAGATTATTCTGTGAATGATGGCAACATAATGATGACAGGAGAGGGAGGTGCTCAGGAATTATGGCAACACACATATTAAATCATTCATGCCTCCCTGCTGGATGATCTGTACCGCGGCTGCACACAATCACACTTCAGCGCATGAGACGGCAAAAGCTCATTTGCAAGAGGAGGCGGATCGTTATTTCCATCATAGTTTAGCCGTGGCTGTTCTTGTTCTGTTCTGTCCTCTCTTCTGCTACATCAAGTTTTAATGCTAAAGTCTATTTGAGTTAATCACCAATTTCCTCTGCAGACAAAAAGGCTGGTCCACCATACTACTCAATATTATGGTATTTACTTGAATGTATATTGCAGAGGCGCATTTTTGCTTCTGGCCTCACTGGGGAACACATTGATTTAGCAAATAAAGCTGAAGCAGTAATAACTTTATAGGGGGTTTGTGTGGCAGTTTCCTCCAACTTGATCCTCTGTGGAGTAAAATATAATGTAAAGACATGTGCGCCGATTTTCTTAATCCTATTATTTGCCAGACAGCAGCCATGCACTGCTCAAAGGTGGCAATGTACAAGGGGATACACTAATCCCAAGATAGTCCAAGAGTCAGTTATCGTTCTAACAATATCAGATAACAAACTAACATGTCATGTCATCTTCAACCACTTATCCAGTTTTCTGGGTCACAGGGCATTTCTACCAGTACATATCGGGCCACTGGGGGTATCAGTGTCAGGGCCAGTGTCACTGCAGCAGGGTCCAAGTGGGATTTGAACCAGTGACCTTTGCATTCAAAGGCAACTGCTCTAACCTCTGAACCACTGCCGCCCCCTCACAAACTAACATCTAACCGAAAACTATTTTTTCTACTACTTTTTTTAGTACTGTCTGTATTAGATGCACTGACTTGACAGAGGCAGTATTTCTGATGCATTCAGCCACCAGGTGGCGATCACCACGAGGTCACGTTGCCGATATCTTTATACAGTCCAGGATGTAGATAGATTTTTAAAAATACTATTGGGTTAAAAAATACTGACACACTCATAGTGTCAGTGTGCCAGACCTGCATAGCTATGATATAATGAGCTTCACATGGTGAGCTATTATTACTACAAGGAGTAGTAGTAAATCAATTTAGATTTATGGTAAAATATGTATGCTTGTTTTTGTTGCCGTGTGAGGAATATAGTTTTGTATGAATTATGATTACATATGATGTGATGAAGAGAAAGGCACATAGTATGCAGTCTCTAACACCGTCTAAAGCCATCCCTTTGTGATCTGAATAGAAACAATTTTGACACTTTTAGATACAAACAGAGGCTGTGTTTTCCTGTCATACTCCGGTTAATGTGCATAAAAGAGAATGGTATTTGAATAAAGTATCAATCACAAGCATCAAAAGCTGCGGATAGATGGAAAATGACATTCAGCAATGCTGGAGTTACAGTGACATATGAAGAGCTCAGAGCATGAACAAAATGTCTAAATGTCATGTTAAATCTGTTTTAAGAGATGGATGTTGAAATTACACACAGAAAAAGAATGTGTGGTCGATGTGATTCCGCAGAAGTGGTGATGGTTCTGTATCCCAGACTTTTTCATTTTAAAGTGACTATGTGAGAGGGTTCAACAGGCAGCCATCCACCTTTCTTATGAAACTAAACAACAGAAAAAAAAAATCTATCTACATTTTCATTGGGGAAATATTCGATATTTTCCTTTGGCATATTTTGAGTTAAAGCCTTAGAATTAGCTAATAGAACATAATGGTGTACAAAGGTGTAAATGAAAGTGAATCAATACAAATAACTGTGAGTGCCCTTGGTCATTGCAGGTGCATAAAAGAAGAATTGGCATCTTTTGTACGTGGCAGAAAACCTCAGATCCTCTGGTGTTACTATGTTACACAGAGAAAGACAGTTATGTTCACCCTGCTGTGCTCACCATCAAAGTCCATTATCAAGATCAATACTAACGGTCATGCTGAGTGTCAGGATCCTTGTGCCCAGTGGTCTGACTTCTGACTTTTGTTAAAAATGTGTAACGTAATCATTAGTGAGTGGTTTCTACAGAAACAACGTGGAATACCATCTATTTCAAAGGGGCATTAGGACATTTCCAGGAAGCATTATTTACAGAGACACCTGTGGCAGTTAAGTGACATTCCGTGAACATTATATTGCATGGCATGACAGCTATGCTCTAGGTTGGCATGACAGCTAATAAGTAATACTGTAAGCCAGAGCTCCAGGAGCCACGGCGATGCTAGCAGCCGCAGAGCCGTTACCGAGGACTTGACAGGGGGTTTAAGGCTGCTTCAGTCATGCCGTGGACCACCTGTGGGCTTAAAAAGGTTTAAAAACTCTTTTTTGGAGGTACTATGTATATAGTTGAGGTTGCTCGTTGTTTTTTTGTGGACTTCATTTGAGCTAAGATACAGTGTTACTCCTGTAGCAGAGCTGGCTAGCAAGATAAAGACACCACTGCCACTTAGCACACAAACCCAGCCCATCACAGTCAGACTGGGGCAGTGGCACTGAGAAAAACCTTTTTCGCAAACACTGAGAATACCCACAAATATTTTTACCATCATCAACAGACAAGTGGGAATCAGCATATATGTAATAGATACAGAACATACCCCAACTTCCAACTGATCAGCTGACATTTCACCACCACTGAACATAAAAAGACAGATCAACCACTGTTCACAACTATAATGTAGAAACACCTAGTTTATGTTTTCTTCACTTAAAAGTCTTCTGAACATGTAATAGCGACACATCTGATATTCTACCCTCACTGTTTCCCCTGCGCATCTATTCAGATAGTTAACTCTTTCATCAACAACACATGAGCGTAGTCCATCTACAACTGAATGGTTAAGCTAGAAATAGCTAACAAACATAGAAATGTGCTAAGCAGCTAACATCTCAATGCTAATGCTAATGAGTTAGAGTGTCAATGCTAGGGTTGGGGTTAGGGTTAGGCGTTATTATTGTAATGTATAAATTAGAATAATATCCCTACTACATTGTTTCTTAACTATATTGTCTCCAACAAACTGAAACACTAAGTCCAGATATGAAAACTGGCTGAAACTATCTGTCAGCACAGGATGTCCTGTGATGCATTTGAAAATGGTTGAAAATTGTACAATGCATTCATAGCTGCAGTTTTATGTTTTATTTTACGTTTTGCATTTATAAAAGGAAATGCACATGGCATACAGTCCTGATCAAGATAAGCGGTGGCCCCTGGGGACAAAGACAATACATCAGACAAAGAACAAACATTAAGGCTAATGTGCCTTTAAATCCGAGATTGCCACAAAACACATGAATAGGGAGAACATGGGAGGGAGAAGCATGGCAGATCCCTTCGGGAAGCGAGGGGGGATGAAGGCTTTCAAGTGATCTCACCAGGGCGACGGCCGACACAGACCAGGGGGCAATTACAGAGGCCGGTCTGCAAGTTGCTGACGTGACCCTCCAGTAACTAGGCATTATCTGGATAAACCTAAAAGGCGATTTTATTTTTCATATGATAAATTGGAAAGTATGATGAAGTCACCCTGATGGGCAGGCTAAATTGTTATGCTTGATGTGTATCCACAGAGAATCCATCAAGCTGTAGTGTTGGTGCTTTCTGTATGTGCTTTGTTATGGAGAGCCACCAGAGGTTAGGCCTTTAGAAAGACTTACAGCAACTCTGGTCAATGCTTTTATTTCCCCTCCGCACTTTGAACCTCATGTTACAAAAATAGCTCACATTGTGTTCGCTGTAGAGACTTGCCGTACAAAAGCAAGAAGACGCAAAGAAGAAGGTTTGCTTTTCTTAAACAGATCAATCATCACACCGCCAGGTCATGAGAGTCAAAGAAAATGTCACAGGTTTCCAGTGAGCATACATCTTGGATTTGTGATGGCGGACTATGATCGTGCCAGCAGCTGGATTGTGCTGGTGAAATGTGGTGGACCAAGGGTTTTGGTGTCAGCTCTGAGAGGACAATCACAGCTGGTTTACTTATATACATACTTTCACAAACTATTATTTTCTGAATACTGGATACAAGAAAATACAATTTTGATTTTGATCTGATTGATTGAAACATGGACAAACTACCCACTGATACAACTGTATGTTGATTTCATGCAGAACAAAGTACAGATTTTAATGCATTACATTGTGTTTTAATTGGTATCCTACACTCATTTATGATATTGAATGTTTAAAGGTGCGGTGTGTAAAATTTGGTGACATCTAGAGGTGAAGTTGCATGTTGTATCCATCACCTCACCTTCTATGACTTTCTGACACTATAGCGATTGGAATACACTAGATCCTGGCCACTTTTATCATCTCATACAAGGAATTTAATAATGCATTAGCAGCAGCTTAATCTTTATAGAAGACACTCCGCATCAGAACGCCTAATTATCTTTAGTTAAGATCTATTTCTTGTTGTATCACTGCAACACGTCATTAAAAGCACAATAAGATTCATACCCCATTTATACCTCGCGTGTGCTTGTCCCACAGGTTTGAAACACATCTACTACATCTGTTACTATTTTACTAAACTTTACTCAGCCAAAGATAAAAGAAAAAATCATAGCACAAAGTGTCAATTTGAAATGCGTAATCTGCAATTACAGAAATGATCCTTAGTATTCCGTGAGGAACACAACGGGGGGATCATTACACAGCTTTCCCACAGTCCTGCCTCCTGAGGGGGCTCTACATATATTTATCTCGATTACATCCTGGAGGATGAGTTGAACATGTGGGCATTCTCACATTATCTGTCTGACAGAAACAGATAGGTCCACCAGTTTTCACTGAAATGTGGGAGGAACATGCAGATATCTAACACATACATTAAACTGATGAACTCAAAGAACATGTTAACATTTCACACCATCTGTAAAAAGGTCAGACACGTCACTCTAAGCATGTAAAAAATGTTTTGAATCTGTGAATCCAGGATTCACTTCCTCTGTTTTAATATGCACATACTTTGAAAGAGACCAAAATGTTTTGCAACTGGAAATGATAGAATCAACCTCGAGTCTGAACTGAATGGAAAAACTGAGCCTTTGCCTAACTATGAAATTCTAAAAAGAGAAAGGCACATTCAAGAGCCTGAAATTGATCATTCTGTGGTCTCATTGAATCAAGAGGGTGGTTGGACCTCAGTGAGGCAATGGACTCTCCAAAGTCCCATTCTAGTCTATAAAACTGTCATATAAAGGTAACCATTGACTATTAGTCAAGGTAACATCTGTTCAAGTCAACATCTGGTGATGTCAACCTTCATAATAGTGCACCTTGTGGTGGTGCCAAAGGCTCTATTGGAAAATGCTCAGCTCCTGTGCAAACATATGCAAGCTGCCGTGAGTATCCATGGTGAAAGTGAAAATAGGACTGGAAGTGAGTGCTTCCACCTCCTCCCTTGAAATGAGAAACATCCTGCAGGGGCAGCACAGCGTGACTTAGGACAGAAATCGACACAAACACAGAAACATTTTCATCTGCAGTTTGACTCTGACCAGGATGCCCCTGCACCGCATAAATCTTTCACAGCTCCTCCTTTACAGTACAACCCTGAATCTGAAAGCACTGTCTTGGAAGTAAGTTTGGTTGCACAGGGAGAAGCTTCTTCATGCCGCTGGGACCAGACAGAGTCAGCTGCAGCTGCAGCTGCATGACCAAAAACTCCTCCTGCCATAGCTGTGCCCGGGTCCTATAGCACTGTGACTCTCTGATCTCACCTCAGTGATCCATGGAATCTTTCTGAAGCCTCAGACATGGCAAGAGGTTGGGAGATAATTCATGGAGCTTTCAGCTATGAGCACCAGGATGAGCTGGAGCTATAAAACACAAAATCTAGAGCAAGATAAACTCAAAATCATTGGCTGTATACAGAGACTTATCAATGGGTCAAGGAGGAAGAGAATGTATGAAAACGAACACAGTGAATGTACACCAGCACCGTCAATGGAACTATTGATTTAAGATAGTAACATAGATATGTCTGGATTTTTCAGCTTAGAATGAATCTTTTTTTTCACATCTTATCTATTTGATCTAATACTAGGAAATTTATGCAAAAACGGTTCTCACACCTTCCAACTCTCTTACCCATTACTATTATTACTATCATCGTGCTTTTCACCCATTCATTTATTTCAAATAGTACTTATTTATGTGTCTTCTTCCCTTTTCTCTCTCTCTTTTTTTATCATTATTTTCTTATTTTTTTCTGTGTCAATATGCACATCTCTTAAACCATTTTATTTACCTGTTCAGCTGTTGGTAAACAAATAAATATCAGTTATCAGTTAATCACATAGCAACAATGTCAACAGGCATTTAAACATGGTCAAGGCGATTAGCTGAAGTTTACACCGAGCATCAGAATGGGGAAAAAGGTGACTTAAATGGAATACAAATAAATAACCATCTCTATAACATTGTCAGTTAAAGATAAAGATGCCAACCTTGCACATGCATTGCTTATCACACCAAGATACAGAAAATCCAATCCACCTGTTAATTTTGCAAGGTACATTTATTCATGTGACATGTGCAGCAAGAGGGTTCCTGGTTCACAATCCTGACCTAGATGTCATTTGCATATCTCCCGATATGTCTGTGTGTCTGTGCTGTGGGCACTCAAGGCTCCTCCTACAATCCAAAATACATACTGATTAGGAGCAGGTTCATCAAAATTGTCTGTAGGTGTGAACGCGAGAGTGAATGATTGTCTTTGTGCAATAACTTTGGCGAGCAGCTTCTCGTCTGATTACTGCTTGGATTGCGTCCAGTTCCCAATCTTAGACAAACATGTCCATAAATCTAAATTGAGTTACCTTTTTTACAGTTATAGTGGCTGTATGATAGCTGTGTAATAAAAACATTTTTTTTTATTTTAAATTAAAATAGGACTTTATGTTAAAGAAAGTGATCTGTGACCAGCCCTAACCGTATTAGATTATTAAATATATCCTCCCTGCAAGGGTTCCATTTCAAATCCCTATTAACCCCAATTAGTGTCTGTATTTCTTAACATTACTCGTTGTTTGTTCCCTTAATTGTAAAACTGTAATTCATCTGACAACCTCACCTCTGCTCGCCTATTAGAGAGTGTAATTGATATTTTTCTCATTAATAATGATAATAACTTCACCACCAGCACCCATCCGCTATTAATCACAGTGTGGAATTCATGACCAGGTCCGACTCAGTCTGTGGTGCCAGCAGATGGAATGGCAATCAATACAATCAGTCAAGCTACTTCTACTCCAGGTTGTTAGCCAGTGATGCGAACAAGCATCTGGCCATTCAATTTGCTGCCTCATGTAAATGTATCAATTAAAATCTGTCCTTAAGTAACTTCGTTAAGTTAGCTCGGGTAACTCGAGTTTTGTGCGAACAGCAACACACAATATGACTGAGGTAATGAATGTTCTGGTTTTATGAAAAATAAGACTTCAAGTCTTTTAGGTGACATGAGCAATGAGAGCTGGTTTTGGCCCACAAACCGTATGTTTTGTTACACAAGTGCAGTGTGTAAGATGTGACATCTACTGGTGAAGTTGCATGTTGTGCCAATCACCTCCCCGTCCCCTTTCGAGCAAGCAGGTAAACCTATGGTAGCCCTCGGTTCTCATTAAAGCTCAAAAGATGTGAAGTACGTCCACTTTGTACAAGTGTCAAAACATGGTAGCCCCCACAGGGTGGACCTGCTCCTGATGTAAATATACATTAAACAACTCATTTTAGGGTAATGTAAAAGCAAGACGTGCTTTGAGGTGATTATACATTCATAATAATATCAGTATATAATGTTTTGTAACCCTAAGCCTAGAAAAAGAAGTGACAAAAATGAACAAAAACCGTACGCAGTGTATATACATATACTGTATATATTATATATAAATAATAACTCAAATGAATATTGCGCCTTTTCAGAGACCCAAGGAACGCTTTACAAGGAACGATCATACAAACAACAGAGAAGGTGAGTGGGAATATAGATTGAAGGCCATTTTAAACAGGTGGGTTTTCAAAGTGGATTTAAAAATGGCCAGGAGGGGGCGTTGCGAAGGTCAGGAGGTAGAGAGTTCAAGAGGGTGGGAGTGGCAAAACTGAAGGCCCAGTCGCAAGAGCAGGCCAGAGTCAGAGGAGCGCAAAGACCGGGGTGGGGTGTATGGATGAAGGAGATCAGATGGGGAGCCAGGCCATGGAGGGACTTGTAGGTGAGCAGTAAGATTTTATATTTAATTCGGTACTTGACCGGGAGCCAGTGAAGGTGAATGAGGGTGGGGGTGATGTCCTGCCAGGGTCTGGTGAGGGTGAGGACCCTGGTGGCCGAGTTTTGTACATAGTGGAGCCTATCCAGGGTTTTGTTGGTGACCCCAAACAGGACACCATATATATATAAATACATATATATATATTCTTGAGCAATACTTCATATTGCAGGAGTTCAAATGCAATTACTAACACAAGTTAAACCTCCCATCAGTCCCGACCCGGGAGGAGTTGAAAAGTGTCTAGGTGTGTTGTGTATGGGTCTTGACAGGCGCTGTGCATCAGCAGAACACTCACTCTGACCTTCCCTGCTGTTGAGCCCATTACGCTTCAATTAACGACAGTGGCCTGCTGCGACCAGAAGGAACAGCTGCTGGGCCCACATGGTGGTAATTCAATGAGAGACCCAGGCAGAGTGAGACCAAACTCGATCCTCCAATCAGACGCACCTTTGCACAAGGGGATACAAATGTATTCAGCCACGGCGGGGCCTTGAGACAGAAGATCAGGAAGCCACGAGGATCGCACGGTGTGTGTGAGCCTCTTGGAAAATATTGCTGAGCTTCGCCATATGGGTAATTTGATTTTGCATGCAACTAAAAAATCTGATTAGTGCCTTTGCTTTGAGCTAATGGATACTCAAAGTTCATGTGAAAGCACTGCAGAGGTTCTTTTCAGTTTGGATTTTATAACCCTTATGAGTGGGTGATTATGCTGTGGTTGAATTTTCATGGTAATAAAGACTAGCAAAGTCAGAAGGGTAGAAAGAAAAACTCAACAAACATATAGGGCTTGAAATATAACCATGTAAAAATCTTTGCATGTAGGAGAACTTATCTCTGATTGACAATAACCATATGGCATTTCATTACTTTCTATCTGTGAATCAAAAGCCAGGGACCAAATGGAACGTTAAAGGTTCAGTGTGTAAGATTTGGTGACCTCTAGAGGTGAAGTTGTATGTTGTATTCCTCACCTCACCCTCACCCTTCTGAACATGCAGGAGAACTTATGGTAGACTTCAATGGATCTTTAGTACGTCCACTCTGGGCTACTGTCAAAACATGGCGGCCCCCATAGAGAGGACCCACTCCTCATGTAAATATATATTAATGGGTTCATTTAAGGGTAATGAAAAAAATGAAACATTTAGGTGATCATAAATTCATGAACATGTCAGTATGTAATTGTTTTGTAATATTTTAGAGGTTACATAAATTACCAAAATCTTACATACTGCACCTTTAAAACTGGTAAACAACACTGAAGTGTGCAGAAATAGATGCAGGTAGAACTTGCAGCTACATCAAGATATGAAGGAAAATTCATTGAGTAAATCTCCAGCATATTTACAATTGGCTGCAAAACCTAATTAAGATCGTAAACCTCAAGTCGCTGCACACCAACATGTTGCCCTGGGGAGAATCCACACAGGCCGATTAGAGGTTTCATGGTGTGTGTGACAGTTGTACTACATGAGAAATGAGAGGTGTAATAATCAATAATCATGGCAAGCGGGGTTGTGTGTGTGTGTGTGTGTGTGTGTGTGTGTGTGTGCTGTTCTTACTTGAACCGTGCTGGCGCCTCACTTGACGATTCTTTGTGCATAACGGGTTAAACCTTTCTGCTGCTGCTGCCTGCAGGCACTGGGCGCTCTGCAGCCTTCATATAGCTGAGTGTTTCCTCAGGTGTGACGTGTTGTCATTTCCATCTATGCAAATGTTGTGATGTAAGTTGTCTTGCATCCGTTTCCATAAGTGGCAGACTCACTCGCGACAGCTGTTTGCTCACCATTGTCTCAGTGAAGAGTAGAGCTGAAATGATTGATCGAGTCGAATCGATCACAAATTCCCAGAATGGAATAATCAAATCTTTAATTCATGTTTTGCTGTAACTGTTTAAGGATAAGGAACTGACGAAACATACATCTGCTTCTCATTCACAAACACCCAAGAGAGGCGCACGAGCCCGCACGCACGCACACACAGACACATGATCTCTCACTCACACACACACACACACACACACGCACGCACACACACACACACACACACACACACACACACACACACACACACACACACACACACACACACACACACACACACACACACACACACAGGCTTCCCAGGGATGGTGTCTATAGGCTGATTAGACATGAAAATATCAGGTGGTAAGTCGGATAATGATCACGATCATTTTCACATTTGTACTATTTTTTGCACATATTCAACTAATTGTTTGATCGAATCGAAAAAATTGCTTGTTAGATGAATCAATAATAAAAAAAAATCTTTATCTTTAACTCCAGTGAGGAGTAAGCGAGATGCAGCAGTGACTCTATCACCCTCTTCCTCACCTGCAGTCCATGTGAATCTCTTCACATATTGTAAACGCGGCCTCAGGTGCAGGAATTCAATCAATTGATCCATTCATCCATTCATCTGCTCCAATTAACAGCACCAAGGAGGGTCAAGGTTTGGCCACAAATCCTTACAACAAACTTTTCCTTTTAAATAATCAACCTCTCAGCTGTTTATCTTTCACACAGCCATCAACCTGCAGCACACGCTCACCTTGAAACTTTGCGCACGTGACGCAAAGCTCCACCAATTCCTGACAATGCAATTAACATGAAAAATGCGAGACCATACGTTTGTGCAGACAATGTTTCCCAAACTCCACTAACAACGTCCACACCTTATCTGTACCTTCACCTGGAGTCTATGGAGAGTGTAATTACACCAGGACCCCACCAGCCTAGGACACCGCTGCCGCCGGCTGATTGGATCTCACCTTGACTTGACCCCTCGGTCCCAAGGGGCAATTGCACCGACTCGACATCTCTGGAGGAACGATGCATTACTTAATCAACTGATAAAGAGTCCAGATAAAAGTGTCCTGATCCTATTAGGGCTGGACATAACTCTCCACTCTGCGCTGTCAGTTTTACCCTCGTTAAGGATGTAGCACAGCATCCTGTACGCTCGTTAAGAGCGTCGGCCTCTAATGAGGAACATTTTTTGAAGGCAGTCAGCAGAATTCACTCGGAGGGCAGACGGACACAAGAACGAAACTTTGCTAATCTTATCAGCATCGTCTGGGTCACCTGAGAAAAAAGAGACATGCACAGTCATAGAGATTAAAATAGATGTAGACGCTGCATTCTGAGATCGTACCCTCTACATTCAAATGTTTCCACATTGTATCCATCACCTCACCCTTTCCTTTTAAGCATGCAGGAAAAACCTATGGGAGCCCTGGTAGATAGTGGTGATAAAAATTCGTACACACCGCACATTTAAAAAAGAAATCTTCAGCCACATAATGCTCCAAACAAGTTAGAAGTCTGCTGCTGTTTTTCTCTTTTTTCAAAGTTGCAGCGTTATGATTATGCTCTTGGAAAATAAGTGTTGAGAAATGACAGAAACAAAGTAATGAGTCAGCAGTGGAAGATTTGATGGCATCCGCTCCACCACAGAGGTTGTGATTTCACCTCCATTTGTTTGCACATTGGATGGTTTGAATATTATTATACCTATTTGATTGAATCCTGTCAGATCAGAGTGCTGCGAGGGCTTTTCCTAATCATTCAAAGATGTTCAGTGTTTCCACTGATTCCCCAGAGAATAATGACATGATGAATAAAGATCCTTCAGAGTAAAGGTATTGAGTGCAGCTTGATAGATTTTTAGGGGACTGATGATTTTTATTGGGCTTCAGTGGATCAGTGGTTAGAACAGTGACCTGACAATGAAACCACCCCAAAAAAGGTCCTATGCAAACTGGTAGAAATACCCTGCGACCGAGAACACTGGATAAGCAGTAGAAGATGGCATGACACGATGATTCTAATTAAGGAAAAATTCCATTATTTGAAACAAATAATTTGTGGAAAACTCTGTGTCACTCTTAGTGGATGAAGCCTTGTTAGGAAGAAGCAGGTGACTGTGCACTTGGGGACCTAACTAATATGACACTCATCTGTCTGGCATCAGCCCACATTAGAAAAAGTAGATCACCTTAGTCTCTTTGTGTCCCTCTAATTCACTCAAACCTACAGAGTGTTAAGGAGGCGACTTCACAAACTGTCACATTTGAATAAACAAGTCTGAAAGAGGAAATGTCTTGGATCAACACTCACCGACCAAAACCCACTGTACTGAATAATGCATCCCTCGTGACAACGAAGCGCCGCTAAGACATGTGAGGAGGGAGCGCTGCTGTGAATTAGATGGTAATTGAAAACTTGACAAGTCGCACTGCACTCAGTCTCACACTGACACCATGGAAATACAGGAAGGGAAGATTGTTAACAAAGAAAAAAAAAGATAAACCTGAATCTGAATAAACCTTGGTTGAAACATGTCAAAATTGGAATAAGTGGTAATTGGTACAAAATTAGCTAAGCAGTCTCTTCAGACCTTTTCATTTCAGCAGAGAAGTGAATGGATGCACTGAAATGTCAAAAGTCAAAAGCAAATTTTCATGTGCCTGACAATTGTTGTAAAGCATGTAGCCCAAAGATCAAAAGAAACGTATATTTATTTAAATTCACTAAGAAAGAAAGTTATTCTGTAACTATTAAAAATGACCTGGAAACAATGAAATAAAGTTTATCTGCGAATTTCCAAGGATCTCTGCTGTTTTCAAAGTTTAAAGCAGTGTGTAATTTTTGTCCCTTCTATATGTAGAAAATAATGCAACAAAACAATCACATACTGATATTTTCACCTAAATATACCATTATTCCCATTGCCCTTAAATGAGCCCATTAATGGTTATTGACATGAGGAGGGGTGTAATGTTTTTACAGTAGCCCAGAGTGGACGTAAGAAACATCTTTTGAGTTGTGTTGTTTTAAAGACAAGTGAAGTCTACCATAAGTTCTCCTGCATGATCAGAAGGGTGAGGGTGAGGTGATGGATACAACATGCAACTTCACCACTAGAGTCACTGAATCCTACACACTGTACCTTTAAAAAATATAAAAACAGAAAATGACCAAAACATGCATCTACAATGTATATATGTCTGAACTGATGATGTTTCATCGCATTCAATATTATCAGATGGCTGATACTTTCACATTGCATAACCAAAATGTGCAAACCAGACAAGGACTGCATTTCAGTGGAGTCAGGGAGAAACCAAGGTTATGCTGCATGTTTTGATTCTATTGTGTAACATGTAAATGAGGGCAGCTAAGGGGCTTAGCGTGTTTGTTCCCAGAGGACCGGTGGTGGTTGGTTCTATCCCCAGCCCCCATGCCTAAGTATCCTTGGGCATAGTGAATTGGGAAGACTGGACTTATCCAATTTGTAAGTGGCTTTGGATGAAAGTGTGCGAAATGAGTGCTATGCAATGTAAATAAGAGTACAAAGGAACATTATATTAGTATTGAATAAAAAAATCTGAATTATAGTAATTTAGTTTAGAATAAGGACAATAGTTGGATTATTTGTATCCATATGAGAGCAGTTAATGATTCGAGTATGGTGGTGCATCTGAGTTTGTTTTATCTCTCTAACCAAAGCTTTATAGGAAACACTTGCAAAGATAATCAATTGTATGCTGACATTCCACTTATAAAAAATAAGTCTTACATCACTAAGGTGTTAAAGGACACAAATCATCTGTCTCCTGATTTCCAGCAAAAGACTGTTAAAGAACCCTGGAGCCTGACTGCTCAATGCCCCCGTGCCCTTGTGAACTCTCTCTCCTGTGTGATCCCGGTGCCAGAGACCAACAACCTGATCAGCGTGGCTTCTTGACTGACAGCTGGGCCGACCTGACACGTACTGCTAGTGGTGCGACGACACCATGGGCCCACCCAGAGCTCTCTGTATGTTCTGCCTCTTTGCCTGTTTTTGAAAGAACCAGGAACTACAAGGAGTTGAGATATGACAAGATGGCGACAAGTGACTTGCCCACAGTTTGCTTCAAATGCACTTCAAATGCAACAGGTGACGTCATGGACACTACGTTCATCGTTATATACAGTGGACATGGATTTGTCAAAAACGCATGATTTGCTTTTTATTGTTTCAACTCTTCATTTCCAACATATTGAGATGAGTGATTAAAAAGATTTCTCAAACCAAATACAGACAAATTTTCATTATTTCACTCAAACTTTCATCTCCAATATTGTTTTGATATTTTCTGAAGACAAGAATAATACGATGAAAGATGAAGAAGAGGACAATACTGCAGCACTGGAATGAATAACAGGAAAACAGAGGCAACACAAATCAAGCTCTTGCCAACCGAAGGCATAGCAACATGCTTTTTAACAAGTTAAAAAAAATCAGGACGAAGTATGAATCAGAAAAACTCTGGTGTGATATTATGGAAATGACTGTGCTGTGCTGTACACATAAACACGCAATTAAAGTGAGAGCAGCTGACATTCATTAAACATGAGCTTCTCCAAGAATAACTCACAGTTCATGAAAGCCTGGATTAGCTGCTTGAGTCTTTCGGAATAATGCACTCGAGAATCTTTTTGAAATGTAAAGACTGCACGAGGAACAAGGAGTATTTATTCACCATCTACTGTTCACATATTGTAAACATAAAGTTTACAATAAACATATTGTTTACAATACAGGTATCAAATGATGATATCTCTTGACCTGACTGCTTCAGCTCTCTTGGCTGCTCTGTTAAGTATCTGTGACCACGAGCTTTAACTCCTCAACTCCTTTGCTGACACAGTGGTCCATGCCTGGCATTGCGCTGACTCATCATTGACACCCAACTCCCTGACATGGTTAATAACTATTATATATAGGGCTGGACATTAATATAAAGTATATAATAAAATATAAATACATATTATTACCATGATTATGATTATTATTATTATTATTATTGTTATTGTTGGGATCTCATGCCATGTGCTCTAGGAAAACAAATAAAGGCCTACATGTTCTCCTGGAAGCCTGAGCTAGAGTTGTGTAGCCATCACAAATGGTCCCCAAAATCCCCCTCATTGCGCCAGCATTGGCTGAAACCCAACACCCCCAGCAGGGGTCCCTGTTAATGTCACTTGGGTTATAAAACACTGCAGTGCCCGTCCTCCATTGCTTTTTCCCTGTGTACCGTTTACAGTGAGGAGATACTCCAAGTTTAGCTACTTAACTTTCTACCACTTTTAAGTCTAGAAACACCACCTTCCATCTCATGGACCGGATCCATAGACTATAGACTTTGCTTGTTTCCCTTCTTTGTGTTTTCCACTGCTTTTGGATCTACTGAAGACCGCAGCGCAAATCCTCTGGGAGTACCTGTGAGTGCGTGCACATCGACGCACCTTTTTATTGATCCTCTCTGCTGCCGCCGAGCGACGAAGTCATAGACGAGAGCCCACAAAAAGCGTGGCTTTAATTCCTAATTCCAAGGGATCGGAGAATGTGTCCCACACACCTAGACCACCCCGCTGTTGCCAAGAGGCGCAGTCCGTCATAGTCGCCAGGAGAGGGCGAGACAAGAGCCCTCCATCCAGCCATAAAGAGTGCTGAATGGGCTTCAAGGAAGGATCAGAGTAACTTGCCGCACAATGAGCCTCTCCGCTGCTGCCGAGAGACGCATTCTGTCATAGACGAGAGCCGCAAGAGACCGGACTTTAATTCCTCATTCCGAAGGATCGGACCAACTCACAGTAAGAGGCGTATGTCTGGGCAGAGATTCATTTGGGAAGGATACACCGTGTTTGAGAACTTGTAAGAGCTGTATGTTTTGTTCCTTGATCTAATTATCCGTGATGTGATCAGCCTGATGAGCTCATATATCACCAGTTAAAGGACCGGTACCTGATCAGATGAACTTAGGTTCACTGGCTCTGATACTGTGTGGTGATAATCAGTTAGTGAAGATTCAGTGTGGACTTCTCTTTTCCTATACTCCTCTCCCTTTATCCTCTTCCACTAACCTCTTTAATGTTTAAACTGCCTTAGAGTGCAGTTGTGGGGTAGTTGATCAGCTACACATAAGTTGCTTTGACAACACGTGAGGCTCATGGATCACTTCCCCTTTGTTCTCTTTGTTCACCAATCCATAGTTGGCGGTCAACCGCCATCTTGGCTCTGGTGAGGGAGGGGCATCATACATCATACTCTCTCTCTCACTCTCCCCGCCCCCTCCCTCACACACACACACACACACACACACACACACACACACACACTCCGAGTTCTGTGTGTTTACCTGTGTTTGTTCTGTAATGTATGTCTGTTAGTATAGTTGAATTATAATGGTGTTTAATAGTCAAGTAATGTTATTGTAAGATACTTCTTGCTCTGTTAATAAACCTGTTATGACTTATCACGTCGTTGTCTGTGCTTATTGTGATTATATAGTCAGTGCTCGATTCCACCCTTTTGCCACGTTTTGAGACGTTATCTTGAGCCATCAAATTGGTTATTGGTCCCTGATAACAGGGTGGTGCCCTGAGGTTACTCTTTGTAGTAAACATTTTTACATATCATACTGATCCCTGATGGTAATTGATATATTTTATCCAACAACCAAATTGTCCCTTTTTATGCACAACATGAATGGTGCCTGATTCAAGTTGATTCCCAACATTACTATTATCATTATTATAATAACCATCCTCATCACAGTAATAATGATAATAATAATTCCACCTCCTTAACTACACTGTGAAACCATGAACAAAACAAAAAATGATTGTGCAATTTAAGGCATCAGTTTCTAAAACGCCCTCAGAGACGCTATGTTTTCTATCCAATCTTCTGGTGCAACGTTTACTGGAATTCTCTTGCCGTTTCCTCCAGACTTCACTTCAGTGAAAATGTTTAAAATATTAAATCATCTCTCAGTTTCAAAGTAGGCTATATTCAGAAATTTGCTGATAACACGGTCCCTATGAATAAATGCAGACTAATTAAGTGTAATCTGGCAGAATGATGCTTAACTGAGAAGATATCGCAAGATACAAAAAGTGATGGGAGAAGTTGATTACAGTCCAAAAGTATATTTAACCTCTGACTCTGTCAGGTCTAATTTTTGCTGGATCAACCTGTGGGTGGGAGAATGCTGCATGACAAATGGACTCGCAGCATGACTGCTCTATCTCCTTTGTTGGGCGAGGCACTTATCTGATTGTGCCTGGCGGATAAAAGAGGAAGGGAGAGAGGGGGAACGCCGAAAGTGGGACTTTGTTGAACACTCCGTCTCTGTGGAGAGAGCCCGGGGCCGGCTCTCTCTTGGAAAGCATTGGGCCTCGGCCATGCACAAATCCAATCAAATGTTTTGAGGGGCTGACGGGTCCAATCAGTCAGCCACTGGTTGCGGCTCACCTCTTGGGTTCAGCTCGGATGGGTGAGGCTTCAGTTTGGAGACCGTCCCCGACGCAGAGACAAACCTCTGTCGGAGAACAGGATGAAACTGAAGAGACAATCTTTCTCTTACTTCGTCTCCATCTCTGATATCTTGGCAGCATCCCCTTTTTCATTGCATTATAAAAGATTGCACTATTCCATCATTCCAACGGGACAATATCCGTCTAATATGGCAAGTACAAGCACATACAAAATATTTGTCATGTATATGGACTGGTTCTGCTGATTTATATAGCAGAAGTTATCTTTCCAACACTGCTGCTCCATATAAAGTCCACAAAGGCCCATTGTCGATGATTAATAGCAGCTAGGACCAAATCTACAAACAATACAGATCAGCGGTACACTTATTTTATCTTTACAGAAATGAATCCTGGGTCTGCAGCACAGGTACTTTCATGTTCGTGTACCCTTCAGTTTCATTCAGCTGCAAAGGTGTCTATAGCCTTCCCCATGTACCACCAGATATGAGCAGATGTGCACTGGGATGGTGCAAGGCCCGGTCATCCTCTGAAAGGCAGGAAATATAGTTCAGCAGGACTACGACTGCAATCCAAAAATACTCCAAGGCCCGAGCACTTTGCAGTACAATGACAGTGCTGGGTTTTCTCTATGAAAGGCCGGATAGTCAGATAGTCAAAACTCTGACTACCTTGAGTAGGATTGCATGTTGTAATCTCAAGAAAAACAAATACTATACAAACCAGTGATAACATATTGATGTGATGACATTGAGGGGGGCATATATAAATGCAAGTGAGCCATTGTACATTTTGATACGTTGGGTTAAAGCGCGAGGCAAACAACCCCATACATTTAAAGGTGCAGTGTGTAAGATTTGGTGATATCTAGAGCAGGGTTGTCAAACTCATTTTCACAGAGGGCCACAAAATGGTTGCTCTCAAGGCAGACTAAATGAAATTACCACTTATTTATTACTCATTTTAGGATGATGTAAAACATATATATTAAGGTGACAAAACTTGCAGAAATCTGACACAGTGCACCTTTAAACCAGAAAAAAAAACAGAGCAGTGCAATGGCAGTCAAGTGTGAGTAGCCACCCACAGCCCCTCTGGGGTACTGTCAGCACTCTGGAGACTGGAGACCAGACACATGGGTATGCATGTGAGCCCATCACTTTAGAGCTGAAACACTGACAGCATACAAGTTGGCTTGCAGCGAGCCTGGCGTGGCCCAGTGGGCTTCATCCGTGTTCCCAGGCCCACTGGAGGAACACATCAAGGGAGGCAGCTGGGAAGTGAGAGTTATCTGTAATCCCTCTATCCAGGCAAAGTTTGTGCTCAAAGGTAAAAGCAGTGAGAAGTGAGACCAGTGTTGCCAACTCCTCAGTAAGGAAAGTTGCTATTGGATGTCCGAAAAGTCACTCGAAGGCACTAAATGACGCCATCACCTAATTTGCATAATTTAGCATGAGCATGTTATTGTAATGGATGCTGTAGGGGGGAGGAATAATGTCATGGAAGAGTTAAAAAGGGAATTTAGAACTACAAATGAACTTTTTTAAGTCACAATTTCAATACTCCTCCTTTATCCAAGCTTGGGACCAGCAACAGAGACACTGCTTGAGTTACATTTTACATTACAGTTTTGTTTTGGTGTTTTTTTTTGTTTGTTTGTTTTTTTTGGGGGGGGGGGCTGCTGCACAAGGAGGTCATCTGTGAGTGCACTGGGATGTGTGCCGATGGCAGCGTGAGACGTTTGTTGAGAAGAATGAGAACATTATGCGCTTTCATGTCAAAGTCTGTAAAAGTCTCGAATAACACCAGAAAAAGTTGCTAGAGTTGTTGTTAGTCAATTTAAAAAATAAAAAAGAGCCGCTGGAGGGAATATTCGCTTAATATAGCAACAAAGTCACTGAGTTGGCAACACTGAGTGAGACCAAAGAGTAACCCTAAACACTACATTCAATCCAGTTGAATTATGGATGGCATTAATAAATAATGGTGATTGTCATTCAAAGTATGTAATGATAAAAAGCCTATTGTCTTTTAAATCAATTTCCAATGTGTATGATATGATGACATCTAGAGGTGAAGTTGCATGTTGTATCCATCACTTCGCCCTCACCCTTCTGAACATGCAGGAGAACCGATGGTAGACTTCAGTTGTCATTTACACTCACAAGATGTTTAGTATGTCGACTCTGTACTCCTGTAAAAACATGGCAGCCCCCATAGAGAGGACCCCCTCCGCATGTAAATATACATTGATGGGCTCATTTAAGGGTAACGGGTGAAAAATAGAAATGTATAGGTGTTTATAAATGAGTGAAGATGTTAGTATGTAACTGTTTTGTAATATTTTCAGAAGTGACAAAAATGACCAAAATCTTACATGCTGCACCTTTAATGTCACATCACATCAGTGTCAACGAGATATCTACACAATTAAGGCAGGAGTGATGCATTATCAATAAGTGTAGGTCGTTACTGGATATGATGGGACCAGCTGCCGTGCTCGCAAACATGGAGACACCGATCCAAGAGCTTAGTGGCCACTATTACCCAACTACCCGAGTACTAGTGGGTCGTACCATCCTCCAACCCGGCCTTCATTTTGCTCTCAGCTACACGACTGTAAAGTTTCATGACGGCATGGTGGCAACAAAATCTGTTAACGGGCACATAAACACCTGCCACCCTACTCAAAACTGCCTCTGTGGTAGTTGGGCAACAGCAGGCGTCTCCTGCGCCACATGTGTATCCATGATGACACACATACACACACAAGACAATACCGTCCACAGTGGTCACCACTGGTAATATTAACGCTGATGGCTTACTTTGTTCATCAGGTGACATGCTGATGCTCCATCTGTCAGTTATAGTAAACTAACAAATCAATGAGCGGACTAATCTAGATTCACATGCCAACTGTGGCTCCAACGTGACTGCCTGAATGTTCCCCTCCCTCATTCCATTGCCTACGACAGTGATAAAAACCAGTCTCTCCTCAGAGACGGAGTCACAAAGAACTTTAACGATTTTCTGCTATGCTTCATCCACCTCTGACTGCAGCACTAAGACAGGAACTTGAAAGAGCCATGACAAAATAGTTCGCTGTGCATGCTAAAAAAACGCGCAGGAGTTTCGAAACTGACACATTATATAACCGGTCTGATCAAGGGTGAGTCAGAATTCCTTCGCACTGCATGGTAAAGACAATTATTTGACTCTACGGGATATACAGTAAGAATCAATGTAAAACTACAAAAATAAATACAAATAAAAGAAAT
>JAFBJT010108910.1:98359-109566 GCA_016785325.1 Chascanopsetta lugubris
TGGTGCGTTTCCTCCCCGCGGAGAATCGGACAAACTCCGGCCTCGTCCTTTCCATCGTCACCTGCGTGGATGTTAATTAGCGGCAGCGCGGGGGCGTGGTCCCACGCGCCCCCTCCTCCGCAGACACCGGGCGATATGAGAGCGGGATATCATTCAAAGGGTCGTTAGTTTCTGCTGATCAGCTCTGTAATTACAGGCCATTACGGCGGGTGTCTGATGCATCTCCTCGCTTTGTGCCGCCCCCTGGTGGCCGTGCGTCCGAGGCCTTCGCCTCTGGATCCGCTTCTATTTTCAGAGTCTCCGAGTGTCGTCGCCTCCTTTGTAATTAGATTGATTTGAATCCAAATTCTGGCCACGAAGAAGAAAAGACCTTAATGCGCAATTTCAAATGGAGTTGAGCAAGTTAGACAAACATGTGACAGACTGAGAGTTAAAGCGTAGTTTGTAAACATGTTTCATTCACCTCTGAAGTTGATCATTTTAACATGGGAGTCTATGGGGATTTGCGCCTCTAGTCAGCCTCCAGTGGCCACTCTGGGAACTGCAAGCTTCTGCACTTGTGTTGGGCTGAAGTTTGGCTCCAAGGCTCCACATTATTGGAAAAACCTATCAATTACAGATCAGTGAATTTCCCTTTAATTTAATTCCAGCATTATTTCAAAATGTTCTAAAAATATATTCCTGTTTCTAAAATGAGGGTCGGAATTGACCTTTTTGTGAAAGGTGTGATGGAGGTGAGACTTGATGTTACTCATCACCTCACACCTACATGTCAGGGTTGCCATGGTGACTAGCACCTTGTGACTTTTATCCCAAGATTTTTCAAAAGACCAAAACTAAATTCTGCTTTTTCACGTCTGTGTTTCTAAGTGACGATCACAGGTGTTCTATCCTTTGATCAGCACGATGCATCTGAATGTGACAGGAGGATCAATACACCTGTGTGATCATTAAGGTTCAGCGGCCTCGAGGAGACCGAGCACCGATAAGTCCTTCATACTTAACTCGAGTCAAAGGGGGAGGGAGTTAATCGGATTCCCCTCAGCGCCCCCCGCTGACTAAATCTCTCACCTGGTGGGGGGGCGACAGGTGATCAAACCCCCTTCACTCTGGTTTCTCAACTTTTCCACAGATTCAGTCGGAGTGTTGGAGTTAAATGAAGTGATTTACTCTTCACCTCAGTACTTTCTTTGTAAAAAAAACTTTCTAAATGATATTCTCAGTTACTTCTGAAAACTTTGTCTATTCAGATTCGGGTTTTGTGCAAATATTCAATTGAATGTCACAATATTGACCTTGTGAACGTAATATCACAAAAAGTTCTTTGTTGAAACCGTTACAATGTGGCCCGAATGTTCATCGGTGCCAAAGGATGTGATGATTCGATTTTGAGGTCAAAGGTCAAAGGAACAATGGCATTACGAGATGGTTGTCTGCATCATATTGACGGCTCCAGGCTAAAACCTCTGGGTTCGGGCATCAATAACTGGAGCATCCCTTTTAGTGCGTGAGGTCGCCACCTGCTGGCCTTCATTTGAGTGGCACGCATCTACAGGGATATCAAACGATGTTTCGGATTCAACAGTATTTTCACCAAAATGACTTTGTGACATGACGATACTTTTAACTAAACTGTCGCAAAATCTCCTCACAATCATCTGTGTTTTCACTCGGTGGATCAGCAAACAGATTTATTTTCCAATTCCAACGACATCGGTTTCTATTTGAAGTTGTAGAAATGATCGTAAGCGTGAATATTAGAAAAAGTCAATAAACCGAGGGACGGATGGATGAAAAGCCGGTACCACACCGACCATCATTAACAATTGATACGTTGACTTCCTGTTTATTACGCGGTGGCTGTGCGGCGTGTGATGGAGGCGGGAGGTGGTGGACGGGTCAGAGGCAGATTGTCTGAGTGAGGTCATCCAGCAGAGGGTGGGTGGTGCTTCCTGTGAGACACGGAATAATCATCAGGATGTTGTTGTTTATAGACGTGCGGGTCATCGTGAGTTCGCACGAATGCGATGCGCATTTCAAACCTACAAAGGAAATCGGGAATCTCTTTTCGAATCCTTCGGTTGGGCGTGAGGCGGCCGGACGCGTCGGCAGCCGCCTCGAACGCGGCGCCGCGAAGGGCAGACGGGCTCCGGGTGAGCGGCTCTGACTCAGACGCTCTTATCGTCTCAGCGATCCCATTACAATTAGAGGAGGACACTCAACAATGTCAATATAATTAATTCACTTATTAAAGGAAGCCTGCGGCGCAGCGGGAAGGACGATGAAAACGACGACAGAGTGAAGGCTGCGCTGTGCGAGCTTTTTTTAAACCCAGTGATATTTGGAAAGTTTCCCACAGGTTGATTGTTTTTTAAATGCCGCGGGAGAATTCGTCTCAGGGGGATCAGGAGCTTACACTTTGAATTCCTCATTACTCTGGGGTTTATCGGCGTGGATTGGTGAAGCCCCGTCGCGGTGCTTTTTAAAATATCTGTATGCTAATATCATTTGTTGTCTTTTCCACCTCCGCGCGTTGGTACTCGTTAGCGCGTCTCCGAGGTCTTTCCGTCGGAACACGTTGTAAAAGGCCGCGGGTAGAAAGCGCCGCCGAGTGTAAACGCAGCCATTTACCGTTTAATCTGGAGGCCTGGAGTCAGGCTCTAACGTTTAACACCTCCGAATATTCCGGCTGATGTAATTCTCCGGGAACACGGAGGCACATCCTGTACAGCTGAGCCGGGGCCCGTCGGAATCAAAGCTTAGAGCTGGAGCTTGGTTTGAAGAAATCCGGGCTTATTGGACTCAGGACGTTTCAAGTGTTGAAGTGATTAGACTCAGGGGGTCGAACGTTAAGGTCACGGCGGCCTCGCATCACACGGAGGCGTCCAAACCGAGGGGCGAGACGGATGAAGCACGAGAGGAAGTGGAAAAACGTGCATGTCACTGGGTAACCACTGGGGGGAGCTAATCCCCATAGACTCCCATGCTAAAATGATCAACTTCCGAGCCGAAGGAAACCTGTTTAAAGTCTGGTGCAAACTTCGGTTTCGGTCTCACTCAGTCACATGTTTTTTTTCCAGCTCGCTTATTTGTTTAATTTTTTAGATGTTTGAAATTGCGCATATTTGAGGGCGTGGCTTCTTGACTGACAGCTGGGTCGACCTGGTACGTACCGCCGCCGACACGACGGCACCACGAGCCCACCCACCGCTCCGTGTTTGGTTTTTGAATGAACCAGGAAGTAGATGTGCGTTCAAGTGGATTCTCGTTGGATGTTTGGAACCAAACAATTCACCTTTATTGTTTCTTTGAGGTTTTGGAAGGAGTCTGTTCCCTCCAGGTCCGGTGGCCCGGAGGCGCTGAACAGGATCAGACTGAGCTTCGTCCCAAACAGACATGTGGGACGATGGCGTGATGTTGTTGTGGTGTTTCCGTCCCTCCTTTGTTTCCTGCGCTGGTTGAAAGTCAGAGAGTTGTGTTCGTACCTGTCCGCTCCTTCACACTCGTCCTAAACGGACTGAACGGACTCCTCGTCCTCCACTTCAGCCTCACGGCTTGAAGTGTGCTGTGGAAAATGGATCGATGATCACCTTGGTGTCGCTCTCTTTAAAGATCTCGTACCACGCTCACTCTTCGCTGGAGGAGAAGTATTGATCTGTTTGGGTGGTTGTGAATATGACGTTTTTGGTTTGCTCGTGTTTCAGAGGTCTTGGCGGTTTGGAACACGGCCCTGAGGCCTTGGCCAGACAATGGCGAGCTGTAGCATCAAAGTAAGGGTTTGTCTTTTTCACAGCTTTACGTCGGGACGAGCACGTTTTTTTTTTAGAGTACATCGACGGATATATTGGATTATATGGATTCCACCCGTGTGAAGGTCTAAGGTGGATTAACTCGAACTTCCTCTCCGTTCAGAAGCGTTCGTGAGATTATTGTTTTATGTTTACGGATGAGTGAGCTGAGCGCGGGACTCACCCGGGACGCGGAGGTTTGAGTGACTCAGTTGAAGTCGACGGGGACGCGTCAATCTTTTGTCTTTGCTGTTTCCATCCATCGCTTCTGCAACAGTGTCTGAGCCGGAGGTGAAGTGTCGCTTTGAAAAGTTCTGTTGATGAGAGGTCAGAAATGTCCTGATGGTCATGAACGCGCCACGAGGAACAGGGTCTGTGGCGTCTCCAGCTGCCGTCGAGACGAGACGCTGCTGACGTGGGCGTTCAGATCGCTTCGTTCTCTCTCCTCCAAATCCACTCGCTGAACCGGATCCAGGCGCCCGGGCGGATCCAACCTGCCAATAAAGGGGGAATCAGAGCGGCACTGAGGGAAGCGCTAACATACATATTCAACCTGTTTAGTGAGGAAATCTGTCTATTGATCAGTGGGCCTGACCTGCCGGCCCCCCGGCCCCCCGGCTCTCAGCTCCTTCTGTCTGCGCAAACCAAAACAGAGCTGAGAGACGCTCCCCCTCTTTCTCCTCCTTTAAATCAGCCTGAACAAAGACACGAGCGCCTCCACCTGCAGCGCCCCATTCCACAGGGGGGGGCGCCAAATCAGGTCACGGAGGAGGAGAGGCGGCGCATTCACAGATAATAATGGAAACCATCGCATCTTATTTCTTTCTGTAACAGCCGACGACAAAAGCCGGGAAATCCAATATGATTCCGCCCCCTCGGTGTTCTGATGAGGACGAGAGGGGGGGCTCCGGGAATCTGTCATGAGGAGGGGGATCTTCTGTGGCTCACAGTGTTTATCCTAAACTGGAATTGTTGTTGTTGTTGTTGTTGTTGTTGTTGTTGATGAGTAAAGAGGTGAGGGGAGTGGCTCGGTGACAGCTGGTGAACTCGCAGCAGAGTTGTGGTATCGATGAGTTGGACTGGAGTTCGTTTGGTGTCGGAGCAACAACAGGAGGCGCTGCTTTCTGTGTGTGTGTGTGTGTGTGTGTGTGTGTGTGTGTGTGTGTGTGTTTCACTCCCTTGTCTTTGCTGATGTTTGTATTTTGTGTGAAGGCAGTATGGTGATGAAATGACCTTGTGTTGTTTTCACCAGGATTACACAACAAATGGATTTCAGGAAACTGGGAGCTAGAATACGACATCACCCAAGAATCAATCAAACTAGTCAAACTTTATTTGTACAGCACCTTTTTTACAGAACAAGCCAATACAAAGACCAAGCTCATTTTAAAGGTGCAGTGTGTCAGATGTGGTGACCTCTAGAGGTGAAGTGTCATGTTGTCTCATCAGCTCACCCTCACTCTTCTGAACATGAGCAGAACCTGTGACTTCAGTCGTTGTTAAAACTCAACAGATGTTTGGTGCGTCCACTTTTACTGCTGTAAAAAACATGGCCGCCTCCATAGATATACATTAAAGGGCTTTTTCAAGGGTAATGGAAAATAAATAAAACATTTAGCTGACTATAAATTCATGAACATGTCAGTATGTAATTGTTTTATAATATTTGTGACAAAAGTTTAACTTGATTAAGCCCAAAAAATGAAACTCCACCGAATCATGATCAGATTCGATGAAACCTGATTAGTGAAAGTCATTGGCATCAGTGAAGCTCAACTTCAGTCGCCCCCTCACCATGTGTTGACATGTAATGCCCCAATTTAGCTTCACACACACACATTCGCAAGGTTCATTTAATGAATGGTACATTTAGTTTTTGGTGTGCGCCTCGAAATCTGAATTTTCGATGTGGATAGATTCATATTCAAATGTGACCTTTTGACCTTGGATTAAGAAAGAATACACTTTTAGCACATCTGCTGTACGACGATGTGACTTGGAAAGACAAAAAGTTCCTCCTGAGATACAGCTTCAGGTCGCCGTGACGACGAGTGTAAACAAAAACACTGTAGCGTGTCATGTGCCACCTGCTGTCTTTATTACGCAACTGCAGCTTCACTTCATCTGTGGTTGTTGTGAGCGTCTGAGCTGAAAACTGGAAATGTGTGAGAGGAGGAGGTCGCTCAGGTTTAAGAGCTGTTCTTCAGCCAACCACCAGGTGGCAGTCCAGACACTGTGACGTTAGTTTTGGGTCGTTGTCGTTAAATATTGAGCCTTTGGTGTTTCTGTAGGTGAGAGGTGGAGGGGTGAGGCGGAGCTCTGTGTGTCTATGAAGCGCAAACGAAATGAAGTCAAGGCATCGAGGTCGATTTGATGGAGACGATGTGAAGTTCTGTGGAGTCGCGCTCAGTTGAATGTATCTTTTAATGACAGCAGAGGAAACTAAGAGTCCCGGATCATTCAATAACCAGAATCGACTGGCTGCGCAAAAGCTGGCAGATCATTGACGTTATGATTTTTATTTTACGCGTTGGAAGAATTTTTTTTATTAAAAACACGTCGGAAATGATAATAAACTGACTTTTATTTGACGTTTTAAATATAAAACAGATCTGTGACAGTTAATCGACCAGTGAGGATGAGATGATTCTGTTCAAGCTGCAGCTTGAGCCCAAATCGCTTGTTTTCGTCCGGTTCTCACGGTTACGGATAGAAAAGAATGAAACAGAAGGACTTCACCAAAGAAGAAGAAGAACCACCGTGTGAACACACAAATTATGAGTCAACGTTAATGAAGATCACATTTTGAAAAAGTCAAAAGAAAAGTCTTAGAGAAGCTAAATTAGAGCTCACGTCCTCCGCTCGTTAACAACCCATCATTAAACTGAGTGTTTGTTTCTTCCATGACTCAAAACATCAGCACCCGGACTCTTCCTCTCAAACACGAGACTTTCCTAAATCTGCCGAGTCTCACTAATCGCTCCGTGCGCAGTTCGGACGTTTCATGGTCTTACTCACAAATGAAGCCAGGGGATCGTGAAATGAATCAGCGCTCTCCGGCGGCTCCTCGTTCCCCCGCTCCTCGTCCTGACCCTCTCTGACGGTCACCACCTGATGCGACGTCATCGAATGAGGTTTCTCTGCGGGACCCGGGGTCGAGGTCCCGGAGGAGCCCGATGATCCGGAGGGACCTTGGATGCGACTCTGTGGGGGCGGGGCTTGTGTATTGGGGGCTGTCCTCTGGAGGTGGGGGGGCGCAGAGCGGGACGATGTGTCCCAGCTGCTGTGAGAGCAGGTGGAGGAGCAGGCTGCTGACACAGCATCCGCACAACGGGCCAGGTCGAACCCAGGTGTCACTCTAGAGGCCACGCCCCCTTAATGATGCACTATTTCACATAGAAATAATTGAGTTAGAAAAGCGAGTGATTGAGACCAACATGTGAGTTTGTACCAGACTTTAAACACGTTTCCTTCATTTGAACTTGACCTGCGTTTGAATCTCGGAGGGATCACGTCAGTCTCAAGTGACTTTATTCATTTTTACGTTTTCCGACGGAAGAATCCTCGCTCAGTTTCTGCTTAAACTTTCCCCTGAAGTGACTGACAGGAAGTAGAAACTCTGGTAAATGGATTTCAGATGTGGGAGCTGCTGTTTGACAGGAGACACAAAGTCGTCTCTGACTTCACACTCTCCTCCTTTTAATTAGCGGGACACTCTCGTTATCCGCCGCGCCGCGATGCGACGGGAAGGGACGGCCCCTCCTCTCCTCCGTGAGGGGGAGTCATTTCCGCCGGCGCCTAACAAACAACATCAAGTCTGTTTGTAACGCGCCTGAGTCCGATCCCGCTCCCTGAAGTCATTTCAAGCTCCTCCTTGTTAATTGACGGCTCGCACACGAGAGGCGCCGCTGTTTGTTTGGCCGCTCAGATCTGCGCTTACCTTCGCCGGCGCCGGCTCCTTATGCGCTCGTTTGCGTGAAATGGTGAGATGACAGAAATTAGTTCCTGTCTCTTTTACCCCCCCGGCCCCCCCCCCCCCCCCCCCCCCCCCCCCCACCCTCCCCCGGCCCCCTCCCCCCCGTCCTGCTCTTCATCTTTCCGTAGGACGTTGCAGATGTGGTGGGTCCTTTGAGGGGCCCATCTGTTGTGCTGTCGCAGCGTTGGCCCCCGGCTGCCGTCGGACTGGGGGCCAGATGATTAGGCCGCCGTCCCAGGTAATCCACCCGGGTAAGCCGCGGCCCCCGCGCCCCCACCGGCCCCACCGAGGACAAGCAGGGGACGTTGGAAATGACGCATAATTAAGGGCGTGGTCTCTCGACGGCCGAGTCCACGGCCCCGAGCCGACCCACAGCTCCGCGTGAGCTCCGCCTCTTTGCCCGTTTTGGAATGAACCGGGAAGCGGGAGGAGGAGTTAGGATTCGGCAAGATGGCGACAAGGGACACGCCCACAATTTGCCACAGAACCCCTCCGCTGGAACCGACGTCACGGACGTTACGTCCATCTTTGTGAAGCGTCCACGGTGAAAACATCAGAGGGGAAGCACAGGCGGCGCTGGGACTCGAGCTGCAGCTTTTGATCCGGCGCCGGCGCCACGTCCGAAGCTCCCGCAGCTGCGCCGAAGCTGCGCCGCCAAACCAACAGACGAGCAGTTAAAACAATATTAATGCCCCTGCTTTTTTAATTGTTCGGCACCGTTTCCTATTCATTCTCCTTCCAGCTGTGACCAGCAGAAATATTAGTCTCCACAAACTCATTACTCATCATCACCAGCCAGCGGCCGCACGACGGCCCGGTTAGAGGAACAGATGAAGCGGCCGGACAGAGAATCACCGGCTCTAAGTGACCTCGTGTTGGTCAGGAGAGACTTTGTTCTTCTCCTTTGGAGTTTTATATCGTTATGCTCTTCAGAGAGGATCAGAGATCTGTGGGAACCGTTCAGACCTCACTCATTCTAACCACGCTCTGCGATTCTGCTTCTGTTTTGTGAGCCAGTCAGTTAGATTTGGGTTGTAATCCAAATCTGCACCCAATCCAGCAATGTTGTTGTTGTTGTTGTTGTTTTGTTGAAGATCTAAATGATGACTGGTCATGTTGAGCCGGAGGTTTTTGCTGAGCGTGCACGTCGACGCGCTCAGAATAACTAAAGACCTGCTCAGTTTGACAGTAACTCAGCTCAGAACGTCTCCTCCGCCACTTAGCATCGTCTCAGGCGTTTGTTTGTCTCTTTGTTGTCGTGTCGCGTCGGTGATTGTTTTTATCTCTTGTTCCAGTTCTGTCTTTTTATTATACTGTCGCATCTTTTGCGATTGTTTGACGTCCTTTTATTGTCGTTTTGCATCAGTTAAAGTACGTCAACGCGCCTTTGAAGTGTTTGGTTTGCGTCCGTTTCCCTCAACTTTGTGTGAAATGTGCTGAGTCGTGTTTCTGCATCTTGCGCAGTAACTGTCACCGTGTCACGCTCGCGGTGGTGACGGTGCTTCTTCTGGGGGATCGTTGTCTCTGATTGGTTGGTGTTGCACCTCTTTGCTGCCATTTTTTCTCGCTGGTGATGCATCAACTTTTATAGTGTTTTGTAAGATTTCAAGTCGTTTACACATTACGCTTTGAGGTCGTTTTGCATATATTCGTCGCCATTTTGTGCCAAACGTGCTGTGATTTTGCAGCATTGCAGTACTTTAGTGGAGGTGATACTTCACCTTGAAGTACTTCCGTGTCCTTGTGGTTGGTCTGAGTCTCTGCGCCAGACAAACCCTCATGATCTCAGCCGTGTGAGGCTCCAGCTCTCTGCGGCGTCCATGTTTATCCTTTCAGCATCTGAACGCCGGTTCCTCTCCCGCTCGGCGCAGACGCTGAATTTCTGCAGATTAAAATCCGAAGTGCCGTCCGCTCACAGAGGAGCCTCCAGCAGAGCAAACGCTCGTGATGATGCTTCTGAGAAGCTGCGAACAGTGACGGCACAGAGCAGATGACTCACCCAGATGGCACAGGAAACTATAATGGCTCTGTCTGCGAGTCAAAGCTGCCATCTTGGTTCACTCATCGCTTCTGTTTCCTCTGCAGCG
This sequence comes from Chascanopsetta lugubris, assembly GCA_016785325.1. Classification (NCBI taxonomy): domain Eukaryota; kingdom Metazoa; phylum Chordata; class Actinopteri; order Pleuronectiformes; family Bothidae; genus Chascanopsetta; species Chascanopsetta lugubris. Next base: position 108,211 of record JAFBJT010108910.1, read on the forward strand.
CCTCCCTCCCTCCGTGGCCCAGCGATAGCGGCGTAATGCTCTCCGTGATGAGCCGCCTTCGCCTGGCAACGCCGTGTTTGGATTGCGATCACCTGTGTTTTCCAATTTCCACTCAGCTTGTGGCGCCGCTAAGTTTGAGTTAGCGTGAAAGAGGAAAAAGAAAAGCGCCGTCCGACGGGTTAGTGCTGCAAATCCCTCGCTGCTTGTCTCTCTCGTGTGCGCCGCCCTGTCCCTCCGTCTCCTATTGTCTCATTTAATACTCGTCACCTGTGAAATGAGCTCCCAGGCCACCGGGGGGCGCTTATGATGAAGAACGACGGGTGGGATCCTGAAAGATGGCGCTTTATTGGAGCCGGAGAGGTTAATGATCTCTCTCTGCCTTTGATGGCGTGTTTTCCCGCTCATGCGTCTTCATAAAGCGCCCGTCCCCAAGGTGTGCGGGCGAGGGGGGGCGCCGTTTCACACAGCTGTGCCAGGTGCGATTCACCACCGAGCCCGGTGATGAATCGCACCTTCAGTGGATCACCTTCATTTCCCACGATGGCTCCAGGTGAGGAAGTGAGGAGAGAGAGAGAGAGAGAGAGAGAGAGAGAGAGAGAGCGAGAGTAAAAAGAACAGGGGCGGCTGTGAGTTTCCTAATGACCGGGGCCAAAGGGGGAGGGGCCAGAGGAGCGGCGTCCCAGGAGCGGCGTTAAGAGGAGCGAGCAGCCGAGGCCTTGCTCGCTCGCCCATAGCTCTGCACTCTCTCCCGCTTTCTCTTTGCGAATGGGATTAATGAAACCGCCTGTATCCCGTTAATGGGCGGCAGCCATTTTGTGCCTCTTTACGATCCTGGCTCACCTCTCTGTGCGCGTGCAGAAACTCTTTACAGTCCTTAATCATCTCTTTGTGGACGTTTATATCTGTACTCTTCGACTCTTTGATGCTGTTTGAAATGATTGGAGCTGTTTTAGCTTCTCACTGCGTCGGTAGTTTGAATCCCTCCTGGTCCTTATCGGTCTTTGCCAAAGTTGAACTTCCCTTTCTTGCCATTTTGTGTCCCGATGCATTTCTTTGCGCATCATTATCCAACAATGTAGAATCCATTACCGGACTTTAGTGTCCTTAGTGTTGTTTGGATTCTTTTTCTTGCCCTTTTGCATCGGTTGTTTTAGTTTTGTATCTGTTCGAGTTCGTTACACGTCTCTTTGGATTTATATTTCAGTATTTTATCCTTGTTTTGGATCCTCAGCCTCCATTTAGCATCAGTTGCGGTAGTTTGATCCCTTTTAGCAGCTGTATTGGATCATAACGTGTTGTAGTATTCATTCATTTTCGGTTTAAACCTCTTTGGGTCTGTGTTGGATCTTTTTCTTT
>JAFBJT010108910.1:118302-129366 GCA_016785325.1 Chascanopsetta lugubris
AGGGTGAGTGAGATACGCAGTAAGCGCCAATAGGTGAGTAACAGAAGAAAGTGAAAATAAGTTTTAATAAGTCTTTTTTTGTAATGGTCAAAATAAATGTTCCGAAAAATGACCAAGTATATATGTGGTGTATATATAAGTGTTTTTTTACTGTTATGGAGAAGATGGTCAGCAGACATTTTCAAATCAAAATGACTAGGTGTTTTTGAGGTGGTGGAGAAGATGGTCAGCAAAAAAAAAAAAAATATTACTAAGTGTTTTTGGGTTTTATATATTATACAGAAATTTGTCAAAATGTTGCTAAGTGTTTTCTAAGCTGTTGGAGAAAATTTGGTGAGGACATTTTTTTAAAATCCGATAAAAAGTAAAAAATAAGTATGATACCTTCCTCACTTATCTTTTTCACAGACACACACACACTTACTCCTTCACTCACATACACATGCACACACTCACATACATACAGAGCATCACCCAGGTCTTGAACTCACAACCTATGGATCCCTAACCATACACTCAACCCACTGAGCTACAGAGACACAGCAACCACATGTGATTTACTGAGAGTGACTCTGCCTCTGCCTCATGTGTGCATTTTAAATTCACATGGGATATGATCCCACATCCTTCTGCTCTCTTGGTGTAACTTCACCATGCATCTAACTCTGAACTTCTGAGCTAGTTAATGCTATTTGTGTGTGTGTGACCTTCACTCAAAATTTTGTTTTCCATGTGGGATTTGAACCCTCAACCTTATGTCTATCAACCCAGTGAGTTATCCATTACACTACTGTGTCTGTTAGAAGACCTTCTCGGTTTGTTCTATTTGACTCCTCTCTCACACATGAAGTCCACATGAATGCTCATTTAGAAGTAAACCGGGACTAACATGTGTAGCCAGATAGCTCAGTGGTTTATGAGTTTGGTTTGTGATCTGAAGGTTGTGAGTTCAGGCCCAGGTGGCAACTGGTTGTTGAGAGGGTAGAGTTGTATTAGGGTTTGTGTCACCATGTCAACAAAAAATTGCCCTGTAAAACCCCTTCTGCAGGGCATTTCTTTTTTTTTCAACAGGACACTTAGGAAAAATAGGGACAAATGTCGTTTAAAAACTTCTCTTGCTCCTCCCACTTCCTGGTGTCTCCCTCTCCTCTCACCCAGTTCCTGCTGCTACCTGCTCTGCTCACCAGCGACCCCTCATGGACAACTGTGGAATTACCTCTCTTCTATCTAATAATTTATTTATTCTATTGAGTGCACTCAACTTCTAACTGACATCCTGAAACCAGACCAACAACCAACCAACAACCTAACCCTGGATTCGAACCTACAACCTTCTGAACTAAGCAACCAACAAACCACCTGTCTAACCAACTGTGCCACCATGTCAACGATATTGCAGCTTCTCCCGGCTCATTTATCTTGTCTTTTGGAACAGAGGAATTCAAAATCTAGCACTTTACCTGCGATTAGCCAATTGAAGAACTATGAATCCATCCGCCGAGTCTCTCTTCATCATACTCCTCCTGGTGCCGTTATCTTGTCTTAAAAGGAACTTCATCACCATGGGGTATCGAACTTGCAATCTCCCGGTCGAAGAGCTGCGAGACAATCCACTACGCCACCCAGGGCTCTGCTCTTCATTCCTCTCCTGGTATATTCGTCTTGTCTTTTGAGACAGAGGACTTAAAGAAAAAACACATAAAATGCTTTGGCATAGGGACTTGAACCCAGAAATAATTTGATGCACCACGGGGACTTGAACCAAGAAGTAGTGGAACTACATGCCACGAATCCTACCACTGGACTAACATGTTTCTGTGATGGTAACGTTTTCTGGTATATTCGTCTTGTCTTTTGACTTTTAAAGAATCACATAAAGAGGATCAACACAGGGTCTTGAACCAACAATCAGCTGAATTTGGTGCTGCGTTTTAAACGACTGCACCACCATATTTCTGAACAACAGACTTCTCCTAGCACATTTCACATTTTTCTTCCTATTCTCTCCACACGTACCTGATCATAATTTCAGGTTTATGGTGATTTTCTTTTTGCTCTCTCTCTCTCCCCTTTAGGAACGAGAGCACGGTGCAGCTTCAGCGGGTCCCCCACACCGACAGCTACTGCCTCATCCTCCCTCCCAACCTCAAGTCGGCCATCGCTGCCGTGACCTACATGGCCGAGCAGCTGAAGAAGCAGGACACGGACGACACGGTGAGAACCGAGCGCCGCACGGCGCCGGGCAGCTTTTCATCGGCGCCCGCGCTGATCCGTGGGCAGGTCCCGCGAAATGTTCTGACTCAGCTGAGAGTACGTGCTAACGTGAGCGTCTTTCCCCTGTAGATGACGGGGGACTGGCAATTCATTGCCCTGGTGGTGGACCGACTCTTCCTGTGGCTGTTTGTCATCATCACCACCCTGGGAACGCTGGCCATGTTCCTGGACGCCAGCTTCAACTACACTCCTGACGACCCCTTCCCATAAAAGGAGACACACAGGCACAGTTGGAAACAGACTCCTCGTTGAAGAGCCACTTTATTTCCACTTTTCACACTGTATATTCTGGAACCACCACAAATATTTGTCACCGTCCATACAGTTTAGTGACACGGTTTATACAGTTACATATCAAGTAGTACACAGGCCGTTGACATGATTGAACCCATGTGTAGAGGTGAAATGTACTTGTGGCAACTATTGTCTTTACAGATTGTGATATTTGAGTCTACGAGCTTGAAAATATATTTATTGAAAGTTGTGTGCGTTATTGAAACAGTGTGTGTGTGTGCTTTTTCAAGTATTTACCAAAATTGATGCAACATGTCAGTGATCCAAGGTTTCGAATGAGGATTTGTAATTGCCGATACAGACCAGCAGGAGGCAGTGAAGTCCCATGTTGTCACCTCATTCCCGGCAACTGACCGACTTTTCTGAGCTGAAAACTTTGGAACTGAAAGCTTCGAGTTCAACTTCTGTTAAAAGCAAATGATGAATGTACCGCGATTGGATGTGGCGGACACATATTTCATTGCGGAGGAAGAAGACGGATCAGATGGACGTCTGTTCAATCGAAGCCTTCTACTTCCTTGACTCATATCAGCGGAATTTGGACCAGCAACCTTCACACCTTTGTGAGACAGTAGAAGACGAAATACACATGAAAAGAGTAAATACACCTGCGCGCGTTTCAACGTGTGTTCTGGTTTGTGAAAGACAACTGAGAGGAGTGTGCAGGGGCCTCGAGTACAAAGCTTGGGTATGAACGGAAAGGTTCGTTAACTTCCTGACGTCACAAAATGTCTGATGTTCGTTCTTCTACGAAGTGTGACAGCGCTCCGACAACCTCCGACACGCGCCGGAATGTTTGGAAACAGTATTCGAAACTCCGAACACGTCACATGCCTGAATTACTTTGGAGAAATATTTTAATAATCATTTACGACATCAGAGAGGACACGTAGGAAACTTTGATTTGACTGTTTTTCAAAACCCAATCGACACACGCTGCGTCACTTCCTGACTCCGTCTGAATCCCTGATAGTTTGTACAAAGTCTGGATTATTGAGAACAATAAAAACAGAACGAAGATAATTGGGTCTCTTCGTGCGACACCGCGAGGTGACCACACACTGAGACCATGAGGCGCGCTCCCTGATAATTAGGCTGAATATGGACATGGTGCGGGTCTATCACATGACGCACGGACACTCGTTATCTCACATGCTGACGACACACAGCTGCGCTTACTGGCCCGTGGCGACGAGCGGCCGACCAGCCGCTTCTTGGCGAGTGACGGCACGGAACCCAGCTCTCTGCGAAGGAAGGGCTGCGGGTGAGGGACGAGGGGCCCGGCCGCGGGGGCCCACCCCCGGGCGGGTCGACCACGCCACCGTCGTTCGGCGCCATTCCCACAGAATACAGAGGGAGTAAACGTTCGATTCGGAGACGTCTCATTTTTGCAGTAACGTGTTCACCACCTCCACCAAAAGATTCATGCCGTGGGCAAGCGTGCCCAGGTGACCGTTATTGATGACCATCTGCTGCGCTATGTTGCTCAGGTGACCGTTCATTGTGTTGAGGGCGTCCATGGTCGCCGTCTGCGTCTCCAGCACAGCAGCGGTGAGCACCCGCGCGTGCCCCTCGTCCGCCGACGCCCATGGGTCCACCGCCGGCGGCTGCTGCTGCTGCCCGCTGTCGGCCGCTCCTCTGGCGTGCCGCCAGCTCGGGCCGGCCTCCTCGCCCTTGTCGTCTGTCCGACAGAATACAACGAATGAACGAACGAAGGGGTGAAATGTTGATTGAGCATCGCCGTGTCATACTTACCAACCATCGCGATCAGCTCCGAGTCGCCCACGCACACCGGCACGACGTCGGAGAGGGTGTCCTCGCCAATGATGGCCGACACCCTCTCCGCCCGGGGCGACAGCGACGGCGTCGCCGGTCCGATGCCCGTGGCGGAGATGCTCCTGCGGTGGGCCACCACCCTCTTCTTCACGTCCAGTTTGGTGTCCGCCCATTTCTTTTTGATCTCCGGAACGGTGCGGGCCTGCGAGCCGACGGCGTTCACCGCCCGCAGCACGCGCTGCCACTCTTGGGCCTTTCGGGCGTTGGAGATCCCCGACGACAGACCCCCGAACAGTGTTTTGTGGCGGTGCTCTATCTCGGTGATCAACACGTCCACCTCGCGCTCCGTAAAATTCTTCTTCTTCTTCATGTCCTTCCTCCCGACAGTCGGCCCGTCGCTCCGCTTACAGTCATTCGCGCGTGCCAACGTGGGAGGGTCGGGGGTGAGGGAGGCCGGCTGTGCCAGGTGCGATGGGTCCCCCGACAAGTGAGCGACGGACGGGTGCGTACGAATTGTGCGCGAGGATTTACGACAGCCGCTCCGCACTTCTTTATGCATGGGGCCCCGGGGCTCCGCCTACGCATCATGGGCACTGTGGGACAAACGTGAGGGGAGAGGGGATGGAAGAGGGAAAGGTGAGGTGGGGGAGTCAAACAATAACAAGTTCTCACATATGCAGAGCTGAGGTTAGTTTACAATAAACCAAGTAGAATCACACATCTCTACAGAGATCAACCCACAACTTCAGTGTGCACGTACAACAACTAATGTGTGTGTGAACTGTGAAAGTATCCACGTGATCCGATGCCTGTATTGCTAAGTTCATGTCACCATCATAACTATTTAGTTATTAGTCTGGTTCTGTGTTTACACATCGTGTCCGTGGCATTAGTTTTGGTCTGGCGCCTGCTGCTGAAGTGTAAAATATAAATAAATAAACAAAAAACTAAATATTCTCCACTATTCTATTCAACAACTGTGTGTGTGTGTGTGAGTGAAAGAGATAGAGAGAGAGAGAGAGAGAGCATCGGTCGCCGAGCTCGAGAGCTTAGCATTAAGCTAGCCATTATTAGCCTAATGGAGACGCCGTAAAGTACAGAGGCAGCTCCGTTTAACTAATGTGTGTGTGAACTGTGAAAGTATCCACATGATCCGATGCCTGTATTGCTAAGTTCATGTCACCATCATAACTATTTAGTTATTAGTCTGGTTCTGTGTTTACACATCGTGTCCGTGGCATTAGTTTTGGTCTGGCGCCTGCTGCTGCTGAAGTGTAAAATATAAATAAATAAATAAACAAAAAACTAAATATTCTCCACTATTCTATTCAACTGTGTGTGTGTGTGTGAGTATGTGTGTGAGTGAGAGAGTTAGAGAGAGAGAGAGAGAGAGAGAGAGCATCGATCGTCGAGCTCGAGAGCTTAGCATTAAGCTAGCGATTATTAGCCTCATGGAGACGCCGTAAAGTACAGAGGCAGCTCCGTTTGTATGAGGCCGCCACACAAACACACAGCGGTTCACCACACGGTGTTTTTTGTGAACTCACCTCATTCAAACTTTTTCTAACTTCCTCGTCGAGGCAGGACAAAAGCAAAACATGCCGATGGTAGTAAACCGGGGACCTCATTTCCCTTTGTGTGGCCGCTAGGACCCCACAATGTCAACAAAGCTGGCCAGTGCGGTGCCGGTCAATAAATGTGGATATGCGATGTGTCCCACTCGCCGCCTCCTCCGTTTCAAACCAATTAATTAGTGAGTTTAAAACAGATGGTTTCAGATGAGCACGTTTGATTAGAGTAGAATTTAATCCCAAAGTGTTTGGCAAGGAGAGCGGGGGGTGATCTGGGCGCCACCGGGGCTGCTCGGATTAGGCCCCCTGTTTTCAAACCGGATTAAAACATTTGAATCACATCTCAAATGTAGTTTTTCAAACCTTGACCCCACACAAGTGCAACACAAAACAAGGAATATTAAAATATTAATTTGAAAACAAACTAAATTGAGGTGGGGGTGGTGGCTTGTTCTCGCCGGTTAGTCTACTGCTCCGCCCAGTGGCCAAACTCCGATACTGCAGCTAGTTCACAGTCACACTGCTGCATCATTCACACACTCACTTCCACTGGTCCGTCGAAGCTCGACTTGTTTCATGAGGATGTAGGAACCTGAAAGAAAGAGGAATGAGAACAAAACGTATCCTTCATTACAGAAACACAAATGCAAAGAGACTAATGCGGAAGCGTCTTATTTGAATACGTGGAAGCCCGTGAGGGCTCACAAGCGACACCTGAGGACCGGAAGTTTTCAGCGAAAATAAATAAATAATAAAAGTCATCATTTCTATCCAATAATACAATCGACTTCAATATCAAACTGTGTCAGTGAGTTGTTCACTGAGGGAAATCAAACTCTAGCAAATAGGAGGACAAGCTCACGTGGCTCTCAGCTGTGTGTAGTGAGGTCCAGGTGAAGTCCACGCCCCCTTTTGTACAGACTCCGCCCTCTGGATGTCATTTCCGGTTTTCCTGCCCTTTCACAATGCAAATAAGTGAACAGATGGAATGTTCGACCTGTCCTCTTCCATCCTGAATGTTATGTTTTTGCGTTTTTCTGATGAGCCAGATTTTTTGCGGCTTTTTGTTTCATAGTTGCGTCATTTACAGTAAATAGTTCAGATCTAACTTGATATAAAGCGAGCAATTTAGACATCGTTTGTGGTGTGATGGTGTAAAAGAAAGAAAATATAACTTATACAGTGACTCAAATGTGACACAAACCACTCACTGAAAAAAATAAAAATAAATAAATACAAATAAAAGTTAGCTCGAAAGAAAAATGAGAATCGCCACAACGTTTTCCGAGTTGAATCCAAACCCTTGTTTTTCACTCATTGGACCGACTCCTCTTTCACCACAGGTGCCGCTGTGGATCGGCCTGTGCCACAGTCAACTACATTCCACAGTCACACTGTCGCCTCTTTCACGCTCGCTGAAGTGCAGCCACAGAGCAACGTGCTCGTAGAGCCGAAAAGAACACCTCTCCCTCTCTCCCTCTCTCTCTCTCTCTCTCTCTCTCTCTCTCTCGCTCGCTCGCTTGCTCCATGACGGAGGGCGAGAAGAATGAGTCCACAAATCCGGGAAGACAATCCGTCGTTCCCGTCCCGCTGCTTCTGCTGCTGCTGCAGCACAAAGCCCAGTCTTGTTGTTGCATAAGACTGTTGGAGGTGGAGAGGACAGGGGTGTAGAGGGAGGAGGGGGGTTTGGAGGGGGGGGGGCATGAAGAGAAAGGGCGCCATCCCCCTTGTTTGCCCACTCAGAGCTTTTCGGGGAAAATCCGCGGGCCCGCCGTGTTTTATTGCTTAATGCCTCGGTGACTTCCAAGGCCACTTAAAAGACTTGAATCATTAGGTTTGCACTCCACTTGCTCCCCCCAGACCTGGAGGAGGCCTCAGGAGCGACCCCCCCCCTCCCCCCACACCCCCCACCCTTCTAGGGAATGTTGTTACAGTGCCCTTCTTCTTCTTCTTCTTCTTCTTCAGCGGCTGATTTAGCTGTTTTCCTTTTCACCCTCCTATTGAGCAACGGCTAAAACGAATGTGTGTTTACCCCTTTGAAAAAGAGAAAGGGGGAATAAGGGGAGAGCAGGGGGGGGGGGGCGTGTTCTTTATTGTGTTCTTTGCAGATCCAGGACCTGGGCGAGAAAAGTGGCCAAGAGGACGAGGTATAAATCAGGTTTCCAGGAGCAACAGCACCGGTCGTCGTGGGAGACGATCATCTCCCTGCTCATCCTCCACACTTAGGTTTTCATACGTCCTCCGTCATGTCGCTCACACACAAAATCTCATATCGCCGTCAATCAAATTTGCCAGGTAGAATAAAAAAACATTCGTTTAACACAACACAAAAAAAAGGCTCATATATTTTCATGCTTTTAAAATCGTCACGAGCACGACATCAACCGTCGTTGTCCCTCCCCTCGAAGTTCACCCCGTGCGTCATGTTTCCATCACGGCTGATCAGCCAATCGAAACCCTGCATTCACTTTATTTGACAAAAGACAGATGCGATCGGGGTATTTTTTTTTTTTTTTTTTTTTAAAGCGAACAGATTCCTTCAGCCATCACACCGTTCCTCCCCGGCAACAACTGGGCATTTCTCGGCCTCTATGCAGCCAAACATTGAGGCCTATTACCCCAACCTGGATACAGTGGCAGAGGAGGTGGGGGGGAGGGGGGGGGGTAATAAGAGTTATAGTGGGAGAGGAAGGGGGGTGGGGGTGCGAGGGGCGAAGGTGCAGGGAGAGGCCACGCACCAACATGGGAAAATGAGATGTGGGTGAAACCACGCAAAGCCACACTGGGGGTCACCCCCCGGTGAGGTGCGCAGCCAGAGGGTGGGCACACTCCCATTCACGCAGGCGGTGGGCTTCACTTCCTGCCTGCAGGCTTATGGCTTATTACTTCCTGTCTCAGGGGGCTGTGGGACTATTGTTGCGCGGCAGTGTGAAGTCACGCACACGCACACACACACACACACACACACACACACACACACACACACACACACACACACACACACACACACACACACACACACACTGCAGGGCTGAGCCTGATCTCTCGCTCGGACAATGGTTACTGTTGTCTCTCGTTTCCCGGTTTCTCTCCATTATCTTTTTTATTTTTCATTTTTTACAAGACAATCACATACTGACATTCTCATGAATTCATAATGGAGCGGCTCCTCTCCACGCGGGCCGCCATGTTTTTACAGGAGTAAAAGTGGACGTCCTGAACCTCTTCTGAGTTTCAATGACAACTTCCACAGCTTCTCCCCTGCAGGTTCGGAAGGTGGAGGGTGAGGTGATGGATACAACGTGCAACTTCCACCTCCAGGGGTCACCAAATCGTACACACTGCACCTTTAACCACAGAAAAGCCATCGCACATGACAGAGGTATCGTGGCTTTTGCCTTGTTTTCCATTTTGAATCCTATCCTGGAAGAACACCAGGTACAAAATAGTTCTATGAGTCACTCAGTAATTGTGTGTGTGTGTGTGTGTGTGTGTGTGTGTGTGTGTGTGTGTGTGTGTACAGTCTCCGGACACTGTCTCCGCTGACTGACTGACCCCTGCAGGACAAAGCTGTGGCTCAGCTCCTGAACGGAGCAGCGCTCATCAATCACATGCGTCTGTCGGCCTCCCAGCAGATTCACGGCCTCTCTGTTTCCAGCGAGGTGGTAATGAGCTGCTGTAAACCGCTGCATGGGAACAGCGAGGTTTCACGTAGAAAACCCAGCCGGGCCGGGGAATGTCGGACTCGTGCGTTCACCAGATACGAAGGCGCAAAAAAAAAAAGACAAAAAAAAGGGCACCGTTTGAATTTCGACGTTTTTGGCGCTTTCTCCGAAAAAGAATTGATATATTCAAAGCGATATGCGAGTGGTGAGTTTTATGACAGGACCTCAGCTTCGTCGGTGAAGCTGCGGTCTCTTGTTTGTTTATGAACAGAATGACCCCAAAAGTGCCGGAGTGATCGCTGTGAAATTTGGTAGAAGTGTAAAGCGCGACCTTCGTACATCAGCATCAGATTTCGGTGTGGATCCAAATCACAGGGCACATTCAGCGGTTCTTTTCTTCATCCAAGTTTTCATCATGTTTCAAAGGAGGCAGCCTGTGGATGTTGATGAAAGGAATAATCAGGGACAGATGTTCATACATTTTGGAAAATTGAAATATGAACGTCAATTCATTCACATAAGGCACTTTGACTTCAATCCTGCACTATTTTGTCTCCTCTTCAAAGGAGGACGTGGTTGTTTGTGACCAGGCAGATGCAACATCAGCCCGACAGATTTCCTTTGGACTTTGTTTTGGGATTAAGATTCCTTCAAATCCAAACCTGTGAGAATAAAGTGAGGATTTGGAACAATTTGCATAATTCATTTCAACAGTTTGGTTGATTTCTTGATGCTGAATGAAAATTCAAAGCAAAACAAAGGTCACCGAGAACACATCACAGGTGCAGTGTGTACAATTCGGTGACATCTAGTGGTGAAGTTGCATGTTGTGGAACCATCACCAGATATCCATAGACTTCAGATTTCATTCAAACTCAAAGGATGTCTAGTACGTCCACTTATACTACTGTTAAGAATTAAAAAATAAAAAAATAAAAAAATAAAAAACATGGCGGCGCCCACAGAGAGGATCCACTCTTCATGAAAATGTACATCAATAGGCTCATTTAAGATTAATGGGGGGGGGGGAGGGGGGGGGGGGGGGTAGTTTAGGTGAATTCATGAAAAATCTCAGTGTGTCATCGTTTTGTAATCTTTTTTAGAAGTTACAAAAATGAAATCTTACACACTGCACCTTTAAGTTTTTTATTTTATATATTTATTATTATTATTATTATTATTATTATTATTATTATTACTATTATTATTATTATTATTATTATTGCTTTAAGTTGTTGACTGGATTTTTTTTTTAAACTAAAAAAAAAACTAAAAAAACAAAAACAAAAAAGCTGTTCATCACTCGTGCCGAGACCCACGTGCTGACATTTCCCAGCAGCACTAGCAGCTTCGGGGGGCTCACAGCTCCACGCATCAGCGGGCAGGACCCAACTCCACACCCACTTCACCACCACCACCACCCACCACCACCACCATCATCATCATCATCATCATCACCGTCAGCCACATCCCCGCCCCTAGAC
>JAFBJT010108911.1:5000-21613 GCA_016785325.1 Chascanopsetta lugubris
AGTGGAAGAAGTTGGACTTGCGCAGGTTGGAGGGCGGCTGCTTCTCGAAATGTGCCCGAGCGAGACCCACTCCGCTGCGGACACAAGCACAGCGCAGCGGCGGCGCCCACCACCACATCCATTACAATCACGTTATTGACAAATACAGTCATAAATATATAAATGGACAATAACACAAACAAAGCTGCTTTGGAAAACGACCGACTTCGTCGACGATTTATCCACAGAATTGCAGCGATATTGAATTGAAATGCTCCAAATGCACTTTACTAAAGGATTAAAAGAGCAAATAAAGTCAAATCATAATTAAAATGGTTTAATGAGCCCGGATACAGAACAGCTGATTCCATCATGACGGGCCTTTTGTTTACAAATTAATTTCAACTTCAAACCACACCGACTAAATCAAGTGATTTAATTTGCTGAGAAAAATAACTACACATCTACAAATAGATGTGAATAAATATTTGTGCTACACGCTGTACAGCAAACTAAAAAAAACGGCTGGTCATAGACTCGACAAAGTTATATTAAATCCGACGAAAGTGCTTCTGTGTCACAAACACGCTCAATCACACAGAGCCCCGTGCACGCAGATTTAAACCAGGTTGGACTTTTCCAACCCAAAGAAAAAATAAATAAATCAAAGAGAAAGAAACTTCTAAAAAAGCCAGCGGGAACAGGGGGGGTTATCCAACAACCGCGTCCTCGGGGGACGGCACGCGCGCGCACGGTGCCCCCGGAACGGTGGGCACGGCTCCGGAGAGATCCACGGTGAACACCTCCGTCCCCCCACCCCACACACATACAAGCACAGACACACACACCGACACCACCACCAACACCGCCACCACCAAAGCTCCCCGGTCCTCGACGCTCGCCCCCCGGCTGTCGGCGCAGTGGCGCGGCCGCCCCATGCCTCACCTCTGCGCGGCTGTGTTGGCGTCCAGCACCCCGGCGCCCTGCATCCATGTCCGAACCGCGTTCATCCCGGCCACCATGGGCTCCTCTTTCATACTACTCCCACTCCTCTGGATGCTCTCGTGGATGCCAAACATCAAAACGCACCTTGGAACACTGTCGCTGTCCTCTCTCTCTCTCTCTCTCTCCCTCTCTCTCTCTCTCTCTCTCTCTCGCTCTCTCTCTCTCTCCTCCCTCCTTCCTCTCTCTACCTCATGCCTCCCCTCCTGCCTCGCCTCCGTTTGATCGAGCTGTCACAGGAGCAAAGTGGCGTGGCTCCGTTCCACTCGGCGTCTGCTCGCGCGCGTGTTTCTGAAAGTAAACAAAAGATGCGACACGCGGAGGGGAGAGGGGAAGCTGTCTGTCAGGATCCAGCGCTTAGCAGAAGAAGAGGAGGAGGAGGAGGAGGAGGAGGAGAAGAAGAAGCGATGGAAGAGAGAGAGAGAGGAGGAGGAGGGGGGGGGTGCGAATGGATGAGAGGCTGCGCCGCCTGGGATGACGGTCCCCCGGATCAAGGTGCTGACAGGAACACGAACACTAATGTCACTTTATTTGAAATAACAAACAGTCCTCGCTTCCCCCTCTGGTTCTCCTCTTTATCTACAAAGTCCTCTGCTCCTGCCTCAGACGGGTGAGACGCGGAAGGGTGCACGCGAAAAAAAAATTTTTTTAAAAGAAGAAAAAAAGAAGAAAACTAGTCCCGGGAACCAGCGGCGGTTCATGCGCTCTCCCGCTCCCGTTCCAGACTCCGGTGATTTGCGCTCCTTCTCTTCCCTGAGGAATCACTTTGGACCATTTCTGGGATGCCAAACAGGAGGGGAACTTGTAGGTGTAAGGGGCGGGGTCTATGGCGAGGCCGAGCGGGAACGCCCCCGTCTCCCTCCCCCTCCCCCTCCTCCTCCTCCTCCTCTCCAAACACAGTTAATAACAACAATCAGCCATCCACCAACCCCACCAGCACGCTGCGCCCGCCCGCCCGCCCGCCCGCCTGCTGTCCCCGCCTCGTCCCACGCCTGTGTCCCGCCCCGGCCACTTAGTCAGAAGCTGTGCCTGTGTGTGCGCGTGCACGTGTGTGCGTGTGTGTGTGTGTGTGTGTGTGTGTGTGAGAGAGAGAGAGAGAGACAGAGAGAGAGAGAGAGAGAGAGAGAGAGAGAGAGAGAGAGAGAGAGAGAGTGTGTGATGAGACTTGGCAATTAATGCATTTCACAACGATCAAACACGCAGCTCAGCTCTGGGGACCGCGCGCGTTCAATCCACGCAGCAGTTTGACCGCAGACGCGTGGAGACTAGTCGTGACACCAACATGACAAAAAAAAGTTCCCACGTTTGTGTAGAAAAACCACGCGGATCCTTCAACTAATTGGAATCAAATGTCTCGCCGTCACGCGCTAAAGTGGGAGCAGACACTGAGGACTAACTGCGCCTTTTACGCACCACATCTACACGTGTTTACTTTGGGTTGGTGCGTAAAATGAACCACGGATCACATCACGAACACACAGTTTTCATTTCCACGCATGGCGAGAGGGAGTTTCTACCAACAGTGACTTTTTTTTCTGAGCGGCAAATGTGATGTAGTAGAATCTGTGCAGCGCAGTGATCATTTTGGGAATCAACTCGGACAGATTATGAGCTTAAGACAAAAAAGTTTCAACAAGAACAACAACAAAGGAGAGAAAAGCCTGGCAGCCTCCTCACATGGTTGTTAGATGGTTTGAAACGGGCTTTGATTAGATGCATTACAGAAGTCTTGCGGGACTCAGAACTGAATCCAACATAAATATGAGGATTACAGCTAAACTGTGCATGCGCTCCCCTGCTGTCCAAAAAAACAACCACTCCAAAGCCACGAGACACAAACAAAGACAAAACAACAACAGTGGAAACAAAAATAATATTTTGTCACAGAAACAAAATCAGCATGCGTCGATCTGTCGGGGAGGCTTGCGCACGTGAGGGTGGTGCGGATCCATCACTGCTGGTTTCTCTGATCTCTAAACTGTCAAGTGTTCTCTAAGCACTGTTTACATCACTATAACGGAAGGCTAAGAACAATGGCGGGATTTTATCAAGGAGAAAATGTGTGAGAATCCAGTTGTTAATCAAAGAATTGTGGGAGTTTTACGCGTTGGTGTCAGTGCGCAATTAAAAACAAAACCAAGGCAGCCAAGAGCGCACGAGTCTGGACTGTGGAATTGTTTAGTTTCTAATACTAATGATGCAAAATGACTTTTGGGGGGGAGAACAATTCAACACTACACGTCCTCCTCCGCTGCAGCCCACAGACACGCGTGGCTGTGGGGTCTGATAAAAGCCATAAACGGTCAAGGTTAGAAACCAAAGCCCCGCAGCCTTCTCATCATGGTCTGTTTATTTATGTCCCCGCGTGCTGTGGAGGGAGAGAAGCAGCGTGGAATAGTGCTAAATACATTAAAAAGTACTGGTATCATTTCTATATCACACACACACACACACACACACACACACACACACACACACGCACACACGCTCAGAGTTATCCTTCAGCACATTTGTTTGATTGTGGCCGCCCCTCTCTCTCTCTCTCTCTCTCTCTCTCTCTCTCTCTCTCTCTCTCTCTCTCTCTCTCTCTCTCTCTCATCCATGGTCTGGCTGCCTTAGTCGGCATGCGGGCCAGCGTGCACTTCACCCCGGGGCCCCTGGGGGCCAACATGTATTTTTATCCTCTCCCCCGCACCAGCACACTCTGTTAGCCCAAATATCACAAGCTCGGTATCCAGAAACACAGATGGATGTCAGTTGGGGCCCCGGATGATCCAGCTATATGTTACTGTAATACTGAGATTCACTGAGGGCCGCGTGCATGGGGCCAAACACGAGGGCGCCGCGGCCTGTACATGATCCAAAGGTGCGTATGTGTTAGCCGACGTAAGTGTGGGTGTATGTCGGAGTGTCCACAGATGCCGAGGCCATCAAACCCCCGCTGTGTGATAACTCTATTCTGAAGTAAGTGATCAGAAAGGCGCAGTGGGCGCCACAGACGCGCCTCCTGTGCCTCCAGCAGATGTTGCTGTAAATCAAGAGATGGAGCTGATGATAATAATGGCCCGATAGGATTGAAGACTCATAAAAATGTAGAGTGGTAAAAAAAAAAAAGAGAGAAAGAAAGAAAAAAAATCCGACATATGCTTATGGGAATGGGCCTTATGTCTAACAATATGCTCCTATGGTCGACATAAAAGAGGACAAATATGGATGTTAACTGTTTCAATATGTAGACAGGGTTTCTTTGATAGGCTACTTGCATCCAAAACAAGGTTCATATAAGTCAGGGGATGTTTTAATGCCTGTAAAAAAAATAAAAAAAATAAGATCAAGTTAAATTTAGAAATAAAAATGAGGTGAAAACACATTTTGAAGCTAATTCTAAACTTATTAACCATGTTAATATTTATTTCATTTACGTTATTGTTTTTTGTGCCTGACATTTCCAGCACTTCCTAATCATGACCTCTTCTATTTCACTTCAGGTCACATCCAACCTGCACACTTACTGTTTTTCATTGCAATGTTGCTCTCTAGTGGCCGTAAGTAGACACTGCACGATTAAATCTACAGCAGCACGAGCATGGTGAGCTGCAGATACAGATAAATACCATCTGTTCAAATTGTTGAGTCTGTGCCAATTAATTAATGTGGTCACCAAATGTGGACAAGGTCAATGAGGCAGAGAGCAAGTTGGGGAAGTGAATGATCTTGTGAGTTAGAATAAATCATTCACTTAACTATAAATACTAAATAAGTAAATAAAGGTGCAAGTGAAATTCAGTTGAAATTATTTGCATTTCCATTTCATTTAAATTAGCAGACGGTGACATTAGTGCTATACAATACTTGTCATTATTTGAGAATATATACTACATATGTAATGTATAGCACATTTGAACAAATCCACGAAGGCTGCCATGTCATACCATTATTATAATAATAATTATTAGTATTATTATTATGAATAATAATATTATTATTGTTATTATTATCATATCACTAATAATTATATTACATTAACACAGAATTTACAAGCTAAATATCTTTTTAATGGTGACTGAAGACTATCCGATATGTTCTTGGAAGGGGTGGGGGGTGGAGGTGAGGGGTACTCAGTTGCAAGATGCACTTCACCACTAGATGTCACTCAAACCAACACACAGTGCCCTTTGGGGGAGTTTGCCAGGGTTTTATGCAAGTTTCCATCCATTTCACTTTCTGTAATCAGGGAAATAGTTTAGCTAAATTATAACGAGCTTATTCTAAGTTACAAACGTGTATTTTCCTGTGTCAGAAAATGTCACTGCTGACATTCAAGTGATGAGCCATGATGTTGCCCTTTTAGCTCATTTGAACGAGACACTTGTTTCAGTGAAACTGTGGCTCATACAAGAGAAGCTGAACAGTGACACTGGAGAGGAGGTCAAGGCTGATTCACCCCCAGTCGTTGTTTCAGTGAGTCACTTCTCAGCCACACATAATACATATCACTCTATCAACCCCTAACATTCATATGAATTGAAATTTAGTAACTTAGAGTGAGCATTTGAAAAATCAATAATATAAAAATGAGGATAAATCAAAGTAAGAACATTTTCTCAAAACATAAAGAAAAAATGTTACAATATTAACTGATTTAAGGTCAATAATTTCTTTGTGTAAGAAAGTTATTCCTATTCATATAGAGAAAAGATGAAATACGATATCTGAGATGCTAGTATATCTCATCGTTTAATGAGTGTATAATCAAAACACCTTTAGAGTTAGAATTATATGAGTAAGGGTTACCATGGGTTGCAAGAGTGAGGTAATGCTCCTTTAATTAGAAGTCAGTTCATATAAAAATAAACTTCAATTGATTAATTCCATAATGTGGAATTCAATAAATGGATTTAAACATAAATGTCAGGCTTTCTAGTTCCAGCTCTGCCAAACAGCATCCCAATGTTCTTCAGTTTGCTTTTGTGTGTGTGTGTGTGTGTGTGTGTGTGTGTGTGTGTGTGTGTGGGGGGGAGTCAAATGAAGGGACATTTCCCAAAAATGTGACCAAGTGCCCGGTTTGATTACAAAAATAAAAACAGCCAGCCACAACATGAAAAGGTCAGAGGTGATGACTTTTAGATATGTGGAATGTGGGCGCTGAAAGTACAGACAACAATTGCTCTCTTCCTCTTTTCTGAAAGAGAACAGAAGCGATTCTTTTTATCACCACTGTCCCTGATGAGGTTGCCATGCTGGGAAGAGTGGCAGTGATTGTCAGGCACCTGGTCAACAACTGAGTTTGGGAACTGGTTATTTAGAGTTGACCCATGGTTGTACCATCACACCGACAGGGGTTCACTTTCCCCATTTGGGGTCACAGTGACCCTTGACCTTTGAGCCCCTACATGCAAAATGCAGACGTGAAATACCAAGTTCCAGAGGCCAAAATGACATTGACCTTTGACCCCTGGAAATTTCATCTGATCATAGTCCACATGGATGTTGTGCTTAATAGCATGACTCCTCCGACAGGGGCTCTTGGCATTCAGGAAAGCTTGCTCAGCTAATGTGGTCTCCCTCAAACCCAGTGGACAAGGGTTGCTGCTGTTTTGGCGAGCTGAAGTGCCCTTGAGCAAGACACCGAGCAATTTCACGTAAGGAAAGTGCTGCATGTAGATGCGCTATATGAATGTTCGCTTAACTGGGTAATTGGTAAAAAGTGGTCATGAAGAAAAGCGCAATACTATTTATATCGTGCTCACAAGAACAGGAGTGCCCTGGCTTTCCACCTTGGACCCCCAACGACAACAATCAACCATGACTCCAAAACAACATGTGTTAGCAACTGTGCTGAAATCCACCCCCAGGCTTTCTGTCTCATATTCATATCCATTTTTAAGCATGAGAAAGTTGAACAACATGACAACATCCTGCCTGCAGCCACTCGCTGTCACTGCCAGAGAGATGAAATAAATCCCAAGAATTATGATGAAAATAAAATGATATATCCCTGTTTTTTGTTTTGTTTTTATATACTCTGACATCAATCTGAGCATTCAGAACACACGCTGTGGCTCAAACACAGCTCCACACCAAAGCCATTAAACTGAGTTAAAGAATTTGGTCCATTTGTCACTTCTATTGTTAGGGGAAAAAACACTTTCCTGCTGGCATTTTCATAATCACCAAAATGCATTATTCTTTTCCTTTACCTTTAAATGAGGCCATTAATTTATAAGTAGTGCATGAGGAGCGGTTACCCACTATGGGTGCCGCCATGTTTTTACATACTAAAAATCTTTTAAGTTTTAACGACAACCGAGGGCTACCATAGGTTCTCCTGCATGCTCGAAGGCTGAGGGTGAGTCGATGGATAAAACATGCAACTTCACAAGATGTCACCAAATCTTACACACTGCACCTTTAAGGGGCCACATGTAATTGTTTCTTCATGTGAAAGGGTCACAAAGCAAGAATCTTGGTGAGTCATAGCTATTGACACCAAATAAAAAAAACTCAAATGTCACCCAGTGGAACACAACGGCCCAACAGACTCCTTATGAAACAACCCAGATATGTATTTCAATCTGCATTAAAGTCTGATTATTATTCATCTTCTCTGACCTATTTGAAATAATCAAGTAAAATAATCAAAACCTGTCTCACATTATTTGTGTAATCCTGCTCAAGATAAGCAACTCGATAAAGGTAGCCTGTTATTATAAGGTTAAAAATTTATTTACTGCTTCTGTCCGAGGTATATAGAGATTCTGTTGGAGGAGAAGACAGCGATGATCAGTGGTGTGTTTCAGAGGACAATGCTCTGCTCTTAGAATTTAAATATCAAAACACAGGAAAGTTGTGTCCCCTCAAAGGGATGTTTGAAACACAGTATATTGAGGAACTGGGTCTGGGAGCTCAGTTTTCATATTACTGTGCATTTAGCAGTTCAACCCATTTCCTCATCAACATAGACAGCAATCATGATGAGATTTTGGAAGCTATTGATAGCAACACCCAGGACATGACCCCAAAGCTAAATTTGAGAGGAGAGAGAACACATGCACAATTGATCACCTCCCTGGCAACAAATCGCTCTGAGCCTCATGAAAGTTCAGAGGCTACGGAGAGCTTCCACAGAAGAGTCACACTCTCACCTGACTACTGAGGGGAAAAGCCAAAAGAGCTCAGACTCTCTGTCACCGTGTTGACATTTAAACCTGTTGTTTGTTTGGCGGAACAGAAACAACTCTTTCCTCTACTTGGGACACATCACTGTTGTGTGAAGCAGAGGCCTCAGATCCCACAGAGAGGTATAAATAGTAAAACATGCAAAGTTTTGTTGAAAACTCACTGGAAAAGGTAGAGTATGAAGCATTTGTGAACACATTAGTCAAAGATGGGACCCGTCCCCCACTCAGGGACAATAGAACTTTGTGTGTGGGCGATGCACACTGGAAAACCTCATTGTTGTTGATGCTTAGACACACCAACACACACTGGCTCAGTGAAGATGAGTGACAGGGATCATTTTTACGAGTAAGTATTTATTTAGTTTTATACATATACTCTCTCTCATATATATATATATATATATATATATATATATACACACACAGATATATTTTAACTTCCCTTTCCAATAAGGGCCATTATTTGTGTATCTTCATATTTAATGAGTATACTTGGTCGAGTCTAGTCAAGAAGCAAAATGATAAATATTAATTTCATTTTATTGAAAAATGTGTCATAATTTACATCAATACAACACATGCGTGATTATTGATAATAGTATGAATAACAATACATGAAAACAAATAAATATACAGAAAATAGCCGAAGTCCAACATGTCCATAGTTTGGATCCTCTGTCCTCTGTCATTGTCAGTTTTTGCTTTGCCGCCGTTTGTTTTTTTTGTTTTTCTTCAGTCTGTAAAAAAGACAAAGGAAGAGCAAGAGCGTCTTGATTGATCCTTCAGAGACGAAGACTGAGAGACACAGACAATCAGTCAGCTTTATACAGAGTCACTTAACTGTCAAAAAGAAATGAACACAGGGAGGGAAAGCTTCATGGAAAAAGAGGGAAAGTACCACGCACCACTAGGGGGCACTGACCTGAGATGGCTCCACTCGCTCCATTGTGAGTTACACAGAGCATCCTTGGCTCGGACACACACAGCTTTGGCCTTGTGTTTGACTTTAAACTGACAGAGGTCTGTGGCCTGGACTGTTATTGTCTGCAAAATGAACATAGCATATAATTCTCTACGTGAATTTGATCAGGAGTTTCTGTGTGCATCTTACTTGAGAAGTGAGTGGTCTCCTGTCATGTGACGCACTCATTGTGCAGTGCAGTTCCCTTTACCTTGATGCGTTTTGAGTCATTGCAGGGGTTCTCACACCTTTTGCACCCCTGGCTTAGCTGTGCTATCTGGAACATTAGAGGGAAGTAGGAGTAGGGACTGCTCCATGAGCTCGGGTAACTCCACTCTACCATCGAAGTGTTGAGTTTACTGATCATCACCTTGTCGGGTTTCACTATTGAAGGTAACAGGAGAAGGGTGATGTGAGTGAGAGTCACGAATATAAATGAAAAAAAACAAAACAAACTCTCTCAGCGAGGCCTCACCTATCTCGGACAGGTAGAACTGTTTGGAGTAGTGCTCCAACAGAAGCTTGGTCCTCACAAACACGGTCACATAGATCTGTTGGCTCTCCTCAGCGAAGGGGCAGTGCTGCTCTTCTCGACAGGTCATCCCACGTCCGCTCTCGTCGGCTGTGCAGCTGAAGTTGCTCCGACCAGAGGAGCACATCCAACGCCCGGCACTTGTGTCCACCGAGCACTGGAGATCATTGTCGGAGATACTGCAGAAGATTCGAGAAAGAACATAAGATGACAAATAGACAGTGAAGATGCAAAACAGAGGATGAGATCCCGAGACTTGATCATGACATTAAAAATGAGAAAAGGAGTATATGAGCGTTTGATCATCTTTTATATTCTTGCTATCTATGAAATAAAAAAGTGTTTTGTGATAATCATGGATGTTGTTCTACTGCCCAGCCCTATTAGATTTCATTTATTGATGCACTCGTGTATTGTAAGTTCTGATATGAGTCTGACTGTGATGCAGAAATCAAATGAGAAGTTTATAAACTTACCGCCAAGCTTTGATAAATGCTACTTCACCGACGCGACTTGTGTGCCAAGTCCACGAGCAGTGGAACTCTCCGTTGTAGTTTTGAGCTGAGCAGCTCAAATAATCTTCTAAAATGCAGAGGCAGAAGAGATGTGACCGCCCAGCTGAAATAAAGTACAGCGTGCTCAATTGGACCAAGATCAATTACCTTGATCTGCTTGAACAAGAATCCTCCGCCTCTTGGTTTTGGGCTCATGGATCAGAACCTCGGTGTGATTTAGGAGTGACCCGTCCTTGCTGTGACAGGTGTAGTTGCCCCCTCCTAAATTTTCCTCCAAATGCACAAAATATGAGTTTCCTCTCTGCTCTTCCTCGATTCCGTTCTTCCTCCAATAAATATCCTGAATCTTGTCGTGCTCCAGTGAGTCCAGGCAGCTCAGTGGGTGTCGGCTTAGAGAGCCGCTCACCTCCACAACCAGAACTGGCACAGGAAACACCCACAAAGATCAGCTATCAAAACTGATGCAATACTGCTTGAACTTGGTGTAAAGTCTTTTCAGACGGATAAAGACATACTGTGAGGGAGCAGGGTCCAGAAGTGCAGAGGATGTTGGCTGCACAAGTGCAGAAATGCAGAAATGATAATGCTACATTCAAGCCACTTCATCTGAGGGATAAAGAGAAAGGTTGCCAGAACAACGAAAGCAGACATTTAACAAAATGAGTGAAGGTTTGACAATTGAATGCACACACCAGAAAAGCTAGAAATGTTATTATTAACATTCGAATCCTAAACACCACTGCTTTCATGCATCAGTATAACAATTCAAGTCTATACATTATATTGAACATACATATAAACTGTGTGCAAGCAACAGTAACAAAAGCAATACAGCAATAAAAAACAACAACAACAATAATAATAATAATGATAATTAGAATAATAAGAATAATGATACTAATAATAATGATAATAACAACCAACAACAAATGGCTAAATATTGCATTGGTGCAGGGTACAGCTAATTCAAACAGAAGTATACATATATGCAGTACACTATAAATGGCAGAAGTAATTAAAAACAACAATCTGCATTTGAGCAATGAAAATTCAAGATACTGCTCATACTTTGTAGCCCATAAAATATTACGTTCTTTCACAATCAAAACAATGAAAAAAAACCTAAATATATGAGAAAGCAAGGTATGTGCATGTGTATTTACAAACTAACAAATATAATACTGTAGTGAGAATGATAAATATCAGGGTGAAATCACATCTAATTCATAATATATGACAGAAGCCTTATCTAGCTATTGTTAAAATCATATTCAAATCAAGTGAGAAACAACTCCCTGCCCTTACCTTTGTGTCTGATGTCCGGAACCAATGTGTCCACGGTGAGTTCAAGGGTGACATTTATATGCGTGACACTGTGACCCACACCACAGACGAATTTCGCAATGGCCGGGTGGGAGAGCCCAAGGGAAATTCACTTTCGAGCGGGAGGCATTCAACATCACCTCCAGCTCACTTCCACATCATGTCAGCGGACTCAGCCATAAAACACCGCGAGAACACACTCATATCAGCCATGTTACGACATCGGAACATGTTCAAATAGTAACTTCATTCACCTGGAGCTTGTGCCACATCATGGAACTGTTTGTTTACCTTCGTGTAGGCATGGCGTTCCTTCTTTCGCTTTCAGGACCTACTCTAATGCAGAGGCCGTCAGAACCGGTTCACACATAACGTAACCACGAATAATACCTGGATTACTGCCAAGTCCTTCTCTGTCGGGCACACAAACAAACCCCGGAGGGTCTGGACCGATACTTTCATTTGGAAAACGAAAGTGATACAGGTGAGCAAATCAATACTTATATTATGCTGTAATCAACACCTCTAGCATCAAAGAACCAACGTCATTTGAAAACAATACTTTGTCCCTGTACTAAGATTTTAAGTGCAAGCACTTGGGCCAACAACGGATGCGTCTGTTACAATTTACACCGTCCCGCTCACTTCATTGACGCATGCGCAGTCTGAATGATTTATGACGGTTAAAACAGAAACAGTCATAATCAATGTAATGCTACAAGAGTGAATTGCTGTTTACATTTACACGATATAATATGAATAACAATAATGATAATAATAATAACAACGCTGGTTAGTTATTTGTGTTTAGTTTGTCCATTCTGAGCTTCTGAAAAAGTGTGAAATAGTGACACATGGCAGCTTCAAAGAGAGAAACTATTTCGAATGTGAATATATAGACTCGTTCCAGGGTAATGAAATCAACAATGTGTATATTCAGGTAATTACACTGATAAAAGCATCAGCATAATTATTTCCTGTTCAATTCCCGATGATATAAATGAAGCACTTCAGTTAATTCTAACACCCGACCTTTAATTATTTGGTAAGTGTAAGTGTGAGTGTTATTGTAAATAGCTGTGAACTGTATCTTTATATCTCTCATTTACCATAGTGACATATCAAGACACAGCCCCTGCAGATGTATTGATTGTAGATCAGTAATGTGCAATCTCATGTTCGAACCACATCCCCAAAGATGTGGTGGAACATCCTCCGGTGTTGTTCATAATGAAAAAGGAGGGGCAGGATAAAACCATTAAAAAGTATGGTAAATATTTGAATTTCCTCTTTGGTGCTCTGAGTTACTCCCCTGGTTTACCTTTGATTCCTGTTTGCACCTCCATGATGAGCAATAGCCATCACCACATGACATTGACTCTAACATGCAGTAAACAAAGAGAAGAGCCCGTGAGAATTTGCATAGCAGTGTGTGTGTGTGTGTGTGTGTGTGTGTGTGTGTGCGCGCGCGCGCGCGTGTTTGTGTGTTCCATGCAGTTTAATGGTTTTAGTAGATCTATTGTATTTTGGAGATGGTTGTCATACAAGCTTAACTCTGCCATTTGTTTTGAGAGAAATAAGCAAAATTCCAGCACAATAAACAACCTTCCTTGAATAAGAAACCTGATTAAATGAAAATTAGTTGAAAAAAACAACAACTTCACAATTATGTATTTAGTGCCCCATGATTTCATGAATTAAACATGTCAGGAGAAATAGCAGAAGCTCTGTGCTACAGGTTAATCAGTTTCCTGTACAGGCACTTTTAGTGGTAATATCCTCACAGTGTGTGTATTTTAATAACCTTCTAGTATCACAATGATGTCACAGAGACCTGTTGATTTACATGCAATTT
This sequence comes from Chascanopsetta lugubris, assembly GCA_016785325.1. Lineage (NCBI taxonomy): Eukaryota > Metazoa > Chordata > Actinopteri > Pleuronectiformes > Bothidae > Chascanopsetta > Chascanopsetta lugubris. Next base: position 18,349 of record JAFBJT010108911.1, read on the forward strand.
TTGTGTGTCATTATAAAAAGAGGTGTGGTTAAGTTCTACATTTCGTGTATTCCAACCACACAAAACCCTGTCTCCGTGAGAACAATACAAATAAACATCATATATGGTCATTGTAAAAAAAAGAAACCACCAACTAAACATTTCTGAAAGGTGCTGTGATGCCAGGTGAACCCACAGGACATGGTTCACCATCAGACTTTCACAACAACATGAGAGAACCCATTTAATGAAAACGAATTAATGAAATGAAAAATGAAAAGGAGGCTTTCCCATTTCCCGTGAACAGACCAACAAAGGCACCATGGTTTTTAGCCTCACAAATTGCAAATGCCCGTCACTGCAACATAAAGAAAAAAACAGAAAAAAATACTGCAAGTACTGTTTTGTCACAATTTCAAGAGCTTTGTCCTCATCTCCATCTCAAGAAGACACACAGAGTACAGGCTGTCCTTCACTCATAATTTCCTTGTGCACTAACAATCTGCTTCTTGATTTGTGTCCACTGATTTCATCAGGCTTTTAAGGTTAGAGGTTGTTGAGTTTGGAATTTCAACCAGTCTGCTGTACTTTCCAGATATGAATAGTATCACATTATTTAGAACAATTAATAATGACCCTTTGTGTTTTGAGGCAGTCTGCACACCAAACCTCTTGTATACCACTTTATTGTACTGTCCCGTGGTTCAGTGATGAAACAGTTGCCCTTATGGTTGGTGCTTGGTTTTAAGGCAGTTCCATGTTCCCCTTTTTTGAAAGATGTTCATATGTTTTAATAAATGTGAGCTTCATATATTATGGCTGAATTCCATATAGGGAATTTCATTTCAGCTCATTTGGAAAGTAACTCACACAAGTCTGTTCCGTCCAATTAAGAAATACAGGAATCTAACAAACACATTGGAAAGTACATAACTTCTTCACATGGATATTTGACAGACACATGCATTCATGTAAATATTGAATAGTTACAATTATGGCACCTCTCAAATAGCTCTTACATAACAAAAACTATAAATACATTACTGTCATAAAACACTGAAATAGACGAAACCCTACCTAGCATGTGACATCATTTATGGCATGATGACTCATTTTGGTAATAAAAAGCAGCATTAGATATAAAATCAGGAAACTTCAGTCACAATCAGTGATTCAATAGCATGATGTGAAGAAATATCCACTTCATGCTATATTTAAGAAATACGATTTCCATTTCAATTCAACTGTTTAAAAGTAAGCAAAAATAAATGGCTAGACCTCTAATAGATAACTCTAATGAACAATTTAGTGTCCCATAAAACATCTGCACCTCAGCTCCATAAATGCACATACATTTTTTACTTTTATTGTATTGTTACTTATCATATTAACACATTTAAACAGATATTTAGTAATAATGTATTCGGGTTTCCATCAGTTCATCAATCTTCATAATCAAAGTATATTATTCATGGTTTCTCAGTTTAATTTGGCTGACCACCAGCACTTACCCTACCCATCCTGTCCACAAGAGGGAAATGAGATAAACACACTTCCACACACTTCAAGGGGTGATTTCTGACGGCAGACAATTGCCTGTATTTCTTCTCTGTAGTACTACCGTTTGGCCACTAGATGTCCTTAGAGGATTGACGTGTATCGCATTTCCATTTGAAATGGAAAGTTTCAGAACTGACACTTTCTAAATCCATGCGGGGTGACCAGTTTTGCCATCAGCGTTGTTATCACGTCCCTCACACTGTGGAACATGAAGCCGACCACCGATTCACATTTAATGCCGTGCAGCTGATGTCCTTGGTCAAGTGTCATAAGTTGATGCTGTGCAGCTGCTGAATGTTCCCAAGTTACATGGCCGGGCAGGAGCCTCCACATGAGCCTGTGATCTGAGGCTATTCACTGGAATGTCTCCCAGATGCCCTCAGCTCAGAGCAGCTGGAAAGAACACAGTGCTGCTATGATCTCATTCGTGTGCAAGAGAGGGATGGAAACAACGGGGGAAAACGAGATGACGATGATGTGTGTGTGTGTGTGTGTGTGTGTGTGTGTGTGCACGTCATGTAAAGCGGTGCAGAGTCTGCACCCTGTCGTGCAAATACGTCTCCCTCCTACCAACTGTGCCTGTTGTGATTCTGAGCCACAGTGTGAACCAGCTGCTGAGGGTTTTGACTTGATTGGGTCGGACATCTTGATGCGCAGATTGTACATGTGTGTGGATTTGAGATGTATGAGGTTTCTGCCGTTGGATGTCACACTGCAGTGTTGTTCCCGGTCTTGATATTTGTCTAGGTGAAAACCCATTCATCAGTACAAATCCAGATTTGTTGTGATTGTAATAATGACTTTAAACTGTTAAGCGAGATATTTCCTTTGTTGTGCTCAGGTAAATGCCAGAGGTGTCTTTTCTGAAGAGCAAGAATAGCAGCCGATAATTATGATAACACGTGGCTGTAAATGGTACTGGTAATTTCACTCCCATTAATAATTCCTCTTTTGTGATTCTACAAACAGGAGGTGTCGCGCCTTGTACTGCAGACATGATGTGCTGTCATTTTGTTGAACTGATCTTTATTGTCAGGTCCAGAGGTCGCAGCTGCTCGCTGCTCTGAGGCTGACGCTGGTAGCGGATGTGCTCTAAGAAATATGCACACTCTTCAAATCTTCATAGACAAATCTTTACTTGTTTTAATTCATAGCTATGTTTATGGTATGCAGCATCCACATTAAAGACGCCGTGGTGACATGCTTTGTGTAACTTGGATGGATAGACGGAAGATAAAGACCCAAAGTTTAGGCCAATTACCAGAGGGTCATGTTAGTGTTCAGGATAAGGATTGTCTTAAAGACATTCAGACATGGATGACACAACTTTCTACTTCTTAACACTGAAAAACTAGGGTCATTGTCTTAGGGCCAAAACACCTTAGTGCGCCACTGTTAAATCAGGCAATAACTCTAGATGGCAACAGCTCAGTCCCCTGCTCTACTGTGAGGAACCTGGGAGTTTTATTCGACCAGAACTTATCATTTGACCAATATATCAGACAGATATCTAGAACAGCCTTCTACCACCTGCGCAATATTAAGACGATCAGAAATATCCTATCCCGACAAGATTCAGAAAAACGAATCCATGCCATTATAATTTCTAGGCTGGATTACTGTAACTCTTTATTGTCCGGATGTCCCAGTAGGTCCCAGAAAAGCCTCCAGCTGGTCCAGAATGCTGCAGCTCGTATACTGACAGGAACCATATAACTCCCGTCTT
>JAFBJT010108911.1:36093-46788 GCA_016785325.1 Chascanopsetta lugubris
AGGGTGAGTCATGGGCCGCAACAGAGCTCATCCTGCCTCTTCGGGCATCAGCCACATCGGCGTATTCCGCAGCCGAGTGGCAAAGTAGTTCCTGGTACGCTTGCTTTATTTCCTCTAATAAAAATGTGTCTGTGTAATGAGTATGTCTCTACAGTAGTAAACAAACCAGGCCCTGTGAGCTTTGTTTGGACCATATATGTTCTGGCACACTACAGCCACCTACTGTTGATAAATGGAATTATTTTGTAAAATGTAAAAACTGCATCTATAACATATAGATCCCCCCCCTCCTCCTCCTCCTCCTCCTCCTCCTCCTCCTGTACCTTGGCCTCTTCTTCCTGGGCCTTCTTCACGATGGCCTGCAGCTGCACCTCTCGCTTCAACTCGGCGTGTAACAGCTTTTCCTCCATCATCCTCCGACGCTGCTCCAGAAGCTCCTCCTTCCATTTCCTCACCTCCTTCTCCTGCAGAGAGCGAGAGCGAGGGAGCGTCACAAGCCGGGGCACAATCTCCACATCAACACTGACAGTGAATTCTCAATCTATCGGTTACTACCACCCCCCACACCCCACCACCACCATCCCCGCCCCCTCACCCTCTTGGGATTAATGTGAATATACACCACTTCATGCATTCATGTGGTTAATCCAGATTTACTCTGGGACTCACTCATCTCACTATGGCCCTGCAGAACAAAAACAAACTTCATGAAAGCCTGTTGATTTTGGCTAAGGGGGGTCTCTCTCTCTCTCTCTCTCTCTCTCTCTCTCTCTCTCTCTCACGACTGTCTGCGGCCAGCTGGCCTGGACACGACTGGAGAGGGGAGGCGGGGGGGTTATAATATTTAGTGATTCTATCAGGCGGAGCGCTGACAGAACCTCTCGCTGGCAGCCAGGCTGGCCGAAGCTTGCGAGGCCTTTTTTTTTTTTTTGCGTCAACCCACCCTCTCCAGGAGCTTCTGCAGCTTGAGCGTCTTCTCCTCACGGAGCTTGTCCCTCAGCTGCTGCGCCTTCAGCTGCTTCTCCTCATGTTTCTTCTTCGACTCGGCGATGGTTCTGTCCAAAAACATGGCAACAAATCATTCAACTCCTCCGGGGGTGGGGTCGGGGGGGGGGGGGCAGACGAATCAGAAACGCCGCTACAGCCGCTTCCAGCACGCTGGGTGGCAGCATGAAGAGTCCGGAGGTCAGATGTATCGTAAGTGGGTCTTTGACTCTCAGGCTGCTGCGCGGTTAAATCCTTTGTCAAATGAACTGCGACTTCAGTTGCTATGACAATACGTCAAATGAGTATTTCAGAAACGTGGCATTGTGGCATTAAGTCTGACATCAGAAGGGGCAATTAAAAAACGGGGGAAAACGATGACATCTCAGTTCCAGTGTCACCACGGTAACTTGCCATACATTCTCTTCTATAGCTACAATCAGAGGAACTTCCCTTTCCACATTGTGTTGATACAAGTGATGAAATACATTTTTCAGTGATAAAACGGTCCTTGTGGTTTACATACTAATGCCCAAATGATTAATATGCGTTACAGCACCATTTTGGAAATGGCGCTGGAAAATAGCCCGGGAGTTGCACTCCTGTGTATGGGTCACCTGACCTGGGAGCGAAAATATGATTACACGTTGCTGAATAGGCCTTTTATTACTGTGCTTAGGTGGGATTTAGGGAGCAGGCAGGCAGTGGAAACTAGGGGAAATGTGTTTGAGCGACTGCTGCAAACAAAAAAATGTCTGTCCCACCTTTTCCGTGAGGGTGAAGACAACTTCTCATGCATGTGGATCCCGTGTCCCGGAGGCCGAGCGGGTTCCTCCTCCACCATGTCCCCCCATGAGGTGCTCTGGCGCCACTGCTCCCGGGCTACAGGAGAGATGGGCAAAGAAGATCGAGTGGTTATGGTGTTCATTTAAAAAAAATTTTAAAAAAATAAAAAAAATTGGCAGATTCATTTTGAATTCCATACCGTCATAATCTGCCAACATGTCACTCCAGTCTAAACCCATTCCACATCCTCCATTGCTAATGGTTGCCTGTTGGCAAGGGATTTCATGTCAACATACAGTGTCGTTAAAGCCTTAAATTAGGATTTTGATGATAAGAGTGTAAACGTATGACTCTTACGGTGAAGTCACTTTCGTTGTCGGTCTCCAGGTCGTTGTTCTCGGCCTGAATCTCTCTGGTCAGCTGCTCCTCCTCTGCGATGGCGCTGGCGATGGCTTCCTCGTTGGCTTTCTCCAAGCGGTCAGCCAGCTCCTCCTTCTTGGCCAAGACCTCTGCCATGGACTGTGGCTGGACACACGGCACAGACAGCAGCACCTCACACACATATTTCCTGTTTCATGATCACTTTTTTTTTTTTTTTTTAAAGCAAACATGAGTCACAAGCTAAATGGAAATCTTTCTTTTTTTTTTTTTTTTACTACATTTACAAAATAACGAGTATTTTGTGAATTACTCCACATGAATATATGAACTAAACGAATTTCTGAAATATTCTAAAGAGACATAGTCTGGGATTTTGAGAATGAAGTTGTATGTTTACGAGGATGTGAATACAGTTCTGTGATAATGAGCTCATCATTTAAGTTTGACATTTTAAAGAAGGACTATTAGAGTCCGTGTCCACCATTAGAGTCCATCCAATACTTCAGTCAAATGAATGACAAATAACTTGCTTTGCATTGTCTCTTATCCTCATTCAATTTCATCTTCATTCTCAAAATGGTTCTTCCTGCATGTGACCCTATTGATAAATCCAGCGGGATTGCTACTTTTGGGTTTGTGCAGATGGTCTGATTGGAACTTGGGTGCACGATTCAGAGATCGAAGGGGGAAACACCAAATCAACCCAGCCACAGTTTGCACCACACAATCACCACGAGAATCAACACCAAGTGAGGAAGCATTCCATAGTCATGCAGGGCATGTACAGTACAGTACAGTAACACTGTGAGGATGGAGAGATGGCGGAAGGAGGCAACTGATGGTTTCCGTTACATTTGAAAAAAAATATTGGGAGGTTTTAAGGCAAGGTAATAATAAGTGTACGGCTAATAGATTATATTAGTTCTTGGCAGCATCTACTCAGCGTGATGTCTTTTAATAGCAATATGTTCAAGTTAGAACATTCTGGGCCTCGAATGAAAATGCATCCTATATTTAATGAATGAAGCTTTATTGTTACTTCCTGTTTACTGTTAAACAATAGTGATTGATGTAGGCAGACAATGTTTGCCAATGGTTTGGCACTGGGTTGAATAAAGAAAGAAAAAAAAACTACAAAAAATTCAGCCCAAGTTTGGCAGCAAATTCTCTGCACAGAAATGTTAAAGTGGCCAAAACGATGAAAACGAGTACAGACAATTTTTGGGGGGGCGACACCCACAGGCACTGGCCTCGAGCACAAAAGCCACCCTACAGGACTATTCTTCACTGTGAATGGTGCTACAACAACAACGCACACAGCTATGCAGTCTGGCCTGCACATTTGGTCTGGTGGTTTCTTAAGACTGACTTTGTTTAGGCGGTGAAGGACCCTCGGGGATATCCCTGGCCCCCCTGCCCTCCCCTCCCCTCTGCTCCTCCATCTCTCAGCACTCACAGTAGAAAGCTCTGTGGGGTCCAGCACACTCTCCAGTTTCACCGCTGCCATGGGAGTCTCGGCCTGTCCTGGAGCAGATGTGGCCACCGTGTGGCCCCGTGACGCAACCCCCTCGGCCCCGCTGTCCCCCGACGCCGACGGCGCATCGGGCCCGTCCGTCCCGGGCGGACCTGGGGACGGGCAGCGGGCCGGGGAAGGGACCGGGACCGGGGCCGCTAAGGTAATGTCTGGTGGCGGGGCAGTGGGCGAGGACGGGGCGGGGGGGTGCTCGGGGGCTTGGGAGGGGGTTTGTGCTGCTAGGGGGGGAGGCGGGTCTTCGCAGGGTGCGTGGACACACTGCCCCGAGTCTTGTGCAGCACTCTCTGCTGGGGGCTGCACCGACAGTCGCACACACACAGACACACACACACAGACTCAATTAAAGACATGCATATTTCAAGCAGTTCATGAGAGCAGTACCAAAAACAAACAAACCAGTCGACACACAGCTGGAAACACAAACCATGCAGGGGAGCTGTACCTAACATGCCCTCCACATCAAAATATAGATCCATTTATACACATTCATTCCAAAGAATGCACCATCGACTATGACACACTCTTACCACGTGAGTCTCAGCAGAGTATTTAAAGTGAAAACCAGACAATCAATCACCTCTAACAGCTGATATCCCTGGCAGGACAGTGTCTATGGAAAACCATGGAGCCCAAAACACAAACAAATGCGGCTAATAAAACCGTCTACTGTTACCCAGCTCCTCGTGAATAATTGATATCCAGCGACTACTCAAAGAACTGAACCTCAGTACCTCCATCGTGTGCCCGTTCTCCGAACCGCCATTTTCCCCCGCGGAGACCGCTGGTTCGGCGGGGACTTGCTCTTTGGTGTCCTTCTGGTCGTTGTCTGGGGTACAGGAAGGTTGGACCACCTGCAGCGGCGGCTGCTGCTGCTGCTCTTGTTGTTGTTGCTGTTGTTGCTGCTGTGGCACCAGCAGATGCGGCTGGTTGTCTTTGGCGTTGTCCTGTTTGCGGGCGACCTGAGTCAACACAGGACTGACCTTGGCGATTATGGCAGCGGAGCGGGGTTTGGCGGTGCGTCCGCGCTGGACGGTCTTCCAGCCCTCGGCATCTTTTTTACCTGGAATAACACGAGAGGTCCGTCCATAAAAGGAGATGGAGACATGCTACTGCATTCTTACATGTTACGCACAAGCATTGGTTTGTTTACCTCTCGGACCAGACATGTTGGCAACGAAATGACTAACATAAACAAAGTGGAAATGCATGTCAGCGCCATTTAAAAAAAAGGGGTCATATTATGCACATTTTATTTGACTCTGTTCTCTAGTGGGGTGTTCTACGTATGTAGGAGGTGTTCCTAGTTAAATGCCATGACAGTCCCATAACAGAGGGGGCGCTCTGTGACCCAGAAAACACACTTTCATTCTACTTCCTGTTCAAAGCATAACGTCACTTCCTGTCATACATCAATAGGCACTTCTCACCAGGTTTCTCTGCTGTGGAATTGGCCATTTGACCGGAGTTCTGGACGGAGTGAGTGCACCGGACTCGGTCAGCCCAGCTGAGGCCTGTGTGGGGGAACCGGGCGGCGGCCAATGACGGTGGGGGACCACTGAAGAAGTCACATACAAACAATGTGAATCAAAACATAATAGAACGGAATCATCAAAACCATACAGCATCATCCCCACCAGCACTCTCTCTCCATTCAGAGATCGCCTGGGCAACAGACCTCCACCGTGATCGATACCCATTTCCTGCCGCATCCGATTACAGAGCCGTGCGCACGCTGAGCCGATGCTTCAGCACTCTTTAACTGACACTTTCATCTACACCTCTCTGGCCCAAATTACATTATACAAATGCTCCACCATCAACGATCAATGGTAGATTTTGCACGTGATAAGTCATTCCACCAAAAAAATAAATAAATAAATAAATAAATAGAAAGAAAAAAAAAAAAAAAGAGCTTACCCAAAGTTGAGGGCACGGCGAGCGCCCGGAGACGGAACCATCCTGTCTGCGGAGGAGCTGGGCATCACATGACGTCCGGGAGACATCTTACGCACTTCCCAGGCTAAAGATGTCGGTCTGTACAAAGTGAGAGCGGGAACAACTACTTAAAGACCACTAATTATACAGTCGTGTTGCCGAACACACACACACACAGAGAGCTTGGCATACATTTTGGGCAAGTAAGTCAAACAGCTTATTCACTTTGCAGCAATTTATGCAATAAATGAAGGTAAATGGTCAAAGTTTCAGGTTGTCTCACTGATTAAGTGCTCGCTTTAAACGAACAAATTGGGGGGACACGGCGCTGGAAGTTTCAATTTACGGTGGCAGTGGTCACTGTGTTAAAGAGAAGCCAATAAACTCCCGGAGATTAAAGCCGAGACTATTGATCCGTCCTGTTTGTGACGACTGAAAGCCAGGGGACGCAGACACTGGCACACGGAGGATCATCACCTGTTCTGGGCGTCTGTTTTCTCCAACTTCTCCTGAAGCTGGATCCAGTCGATCAGAGCTTTGAAATCCCGATCGTAGTTGTTCAGCATCATCAGAACCTCCTGGAAAACAGGAAGTATGAGAGAGGAAGGAGAACCAGGAGACACCATTAACAGCAGAAATGAAAAGTGGAATCACGCGCGGACCAAAGGAGGGATGCAATAAAAACAACAAAGCAGTAAACTGAGCTCCATCAAGATTCTAGTCTTCTCTTTACGTTTTCTGGGGCAACAAGGGTCAGAGGGGGGTCAGACCAAATGCCCCTGATGTTGGACAGTGGCCTGAATACACCCAGTGGCCTGACCCCCCCCCCCCCCCCCCCCCCCCCCCCCCCCCCCTCCGCCCCCCTCATGTAAATACACATGAATAGTCTCATTTTACGGTAATGGGAACAAAATAAAAAAATGACGTGATTATAAATTCATGAAAATGTCAGCCTGTAATGACCCAGATCTTACACGCTGCGCCTTTAAAAAAAAAAAAAAGATAAGGCAGTAACACTGCTTCCATGCGATTGGAGCTGAGCAGGTGTACCTAATAAAGTGGCCGGTGAATGAACATTATTGTCCCAAGCGCAAAAAACATCCTGATATCTCCGACATACACACAGTGTTGGGTGTGCAGAGGTGGCGATGTGTGTGGTGCTATTTGTTCCCGGGGCTCTAATGAAACGGAGAGGGCTGATTGATGTGGAGCATGAAGGGAGTGGTAATTGAGAGTAAAGCCTCACAGTGCTTTTAGTTAATAGACAAGTCAGGCCAGTGAAAGATGTGTCCAGCGCCGGCTCCGCTGATTAGAGCTGGTTAACAGGCCCGGAGACAAGTGCCGCGGCCCGCCGTTCATTTGGTAATGAAGGCGGGGGGTGGGCGAGAGACGCTCGCCGCCCACCCGCCCGCCGCCACCGCCGTCGCCGCCGCCACCGCAGCCCCACTGACAGAAGAACCAACAGTGAGTGAGGGCGCCATAAAGCAGCTTTCAGCACGTCAACGGGCACACTTACCTAAACACGGCCCCCCTCGCATAACATTTCATGAGGAATGACAAAATGTTTAACCTTCCGGGGGCAGTGCCGTAAAGTGTGATGGGCAGTAAAAGCTTGTGGTCGCTAAGAAACAGGAGTGAATCAGGTAAAGGGCCCCGGTCAACGTCACCGACCTCAGGTCCGGAATGAACAGGTCTCTGTTTTTGGTTTCGGTTGATTTAAAAAAAAAAAGGAGAATCACATGCTACTGTTTACTAGGTTCGGAACAGGGTTCCTGATGGGTCAGGCAATTCAAATGGAATTATAGAAAAGAAAAATAAAGAGAAAATCAAGATATGAAAAATATGATAGTCTAGAGAGTTGAAATTGTAGCATCAAATATGTATATATATATATATATATATATATATATTATAGAAAACTTATCATAGGCTAATATTAAACATGTACCTTATTTTAGGCCTAAATTTAGTAAATTAAATAAATAATTATAAAAGTCATACTAAATAAAGTGTTAATTTATGCAAGGACAATTCTTTTCAATTCATTCCTTTGAAATTATGAATGAATTATGAATTTAAACATCTTTTAGGGATCCACAGGGACCTGTGTTCGAGTCCAGTTGAGTCGAAAACACACTGTAGTGTTCTAGTTCCATTGATAATGGATCCGGTGATGGAACACAGGAAGAGCCCGTCTGAGGGACATGGAGTACAGAGGTGAGGGCTTTATCATTATTAAAAATCCCACACTCTACAGCTCCAACGATTCCACTCCGAGTGGGAAAACACGTCATATGAGATCATCACTAATGCTCGCATTCCACATTACACAAGGCATTACAGTAACAGCCTCGGTGGAGGATGAGGCGCCACTTCCTGATGTTGATGTTTACATGCGCTCGTTATTTCTTTCTTTCTTTTTCTGGTTGTTGAGCTGAGCACACCATCGCAGATTGCCCACTGCCACGCTGGGGGATTGTGGCTGCGAGGTGCAATCAGAGCACTCTGCTGCTTCCCCTCCTGATGACTGCATGATCTATCAGTGTCCATTAAGACAAAGTTTGTTGGGGGGGGGGGTGGTGGTGGTGGTGGGGGGGGGGGGGGGGGCGCGGATGGGAAGGCGGGGGGGGGGGGGGGGGGGGGGGGGGGGTGTTATGGGCAGCGCCGAGCTCCCCAGGCCATTAGACGGCATTAGGGTGTGGAGCGATACAGTGGTACGAGGGAAGAGAACAACACCTCATCGCCAGATGTCTCACACGGGTTGACAACAACATTGATCAGACCACAGGGAGCTGCACAGTGGCACTGACAGCAGGGCCGCCGCACCACTGGTTGGGGGTTGGGGGGTGGGGGCATGGGGGCCGGGGGTGGGGAGAGGGGGGGGGGGACTGGGGGCTACAGTACTGACCGCAGGCCGTCACCAGAATCATGCTCAGCATAATGCAGCATGGCGGGGAAATCGATAACAACACACAGGACAAAAGTGATCCAGCGCCATCACAGTGTCATTCTTAAAGGTGCAGTGTGTCCGATTTTGGACATTTTTTTTGTCACTTCGATCTGTAAAAATAGAATTATAAAACGATTAAATATACATTTTCATGTATAATTGTTTTCTTTCTTCTTTTTTTTTTTACAAAACCCAAACATTAGCCCTTTAATTTGAATTTACACCAGAAGCGGGTCCACCCTATGGGGGCAGCCATGTTTTTACAGTAGCCCAGATTGGACGCTTGAATGACAGGTGAGGGCTGCCATTGGTTCTCCTGCATGCACGGATGGGAGGGGTGAGGTGATGGATACACTACACAACTTCACCAGTAGTTGTCACCAAATCGTACACACTGCGCCTTTAAAAAGAGGCGTGGCCATTTGAGCAAAACCAAACACAACACTGTTGACAATCTGTCATCAGTGCTCCGTCCAAATACTCAGCTTTCAAAGAGCCATTCTGACAGAAAGCAGAAGCCAAGAGGAATGTGAGAAATGTCACTCTGCTCTCCAGCTGCGCCCTCTAGTGTTCAGACATCGCACCACGCTCTCACTCAACGCGCGTCTCACCCTGCATTCCACCACGCTCTGATCCGATTCGCAGGTGACGTAGAGCTCGTCCACAGCTCGCCGCAGGTTGTCGAAGAGGAAGGCCCAGTACCGCGCCCGCAGGTCCACCTTGCGGGGCTGCCGGGCTTTGGTGGGGCTCTTCTCGGGGCCCTTCTCCAGTAGGGCGCCAGCTGGGCCTTTACTGTCCACGGCAGCATTCTGTGAGGACAGAGCGGGTTATGATGATGTCATGTCAATCCCAGAACTGTTTATATAAACAGCAACCACGACCCCTTCTGTCTTTGTACTTGGACACGAGCAACAGCTGCTGTATTTATATTCAATCATGATATATATATATATATATATAATTATTGAAATGATCATCAAAGCATGCACTCAGTGAAATGTCACACACGAAACATGTAGTTTCTTCCCATGTCCGTCTGAATGTTTTGAATATTAAGATAAAATAGTGAGTCATAAAGTATGAGACTGACAGGGATGATGTCTAAAAAGAGTTGATTGAGTTAACTGTCATGGCTCCATCATGGCAAACGTGCAATATCGTGGTGCACGCTGCCCTCTGGTGGACACAGATGGTTACACCCACCTGTTTCTTATTCTTCTGCTGAGCAGCTGAGTTGACCCTCTGGACCCTGGAGCTGCCGGTGGAGTTGTTTTTGGACTTTGCTGTGCGGAAGAGAGGCAGAACGGCAGGAAGTGTAAACACACAGTCTATTTGCTCAACGCCAACATGGTGTGATGGTGTTTCATCTAAGTACTCCTCACAGGCGGGTTATTTTTGTTATTGAGGCTGGGTGGAGAAAGTATTTCTGGCAGTAATCGGATATCAAGAGAGTAAATAAATAAATGCAGGCAGCAGAGTTCATCATAATCTCAGATAAAATCAAATAATCCTTTATCAGTCCCACGAACTTAATGTTAATCAGTCCCACTTTCAAATCTTATCCTCAAACCCAACATCCCCTATCCCTCACCTCACTGTCTGGTCAGTTTTGCATCTTCATATAAACAAATAAAACATTTTGAACAATGTCCCATGTTGACAAAAAAAAACAAAAAAACTAATGAGCTAATGGCTGGAGGAGGAATTGCAGGGTTTTGTTTAATGGGGAGCTCCCCCTCTGTGCATTAGGTTCCCATCAACTATGTGATATTAAAATCTGTGTTGTTTGCTCAGTCATTTGACCCCGGGGCTGAGTTCTCATTCAGCACGATCGTATTAAGATAAACATAATTGCTTGTTACTCGTGGGACAGGTTTCATGACAAATACACAAATAAATAAATAAATAAATAAATAAATAAAGCCTTCATATCGAGAGGGAGCACAGAAATAAGCTGCCAGCAAAAAGTACTAGACACTAAACATACTGCGTAGCAAAATACTCAACAAACACCAGTCCTTTGAGGAAGAGGTCGTCTTATTGTCTACTCCATCTCTGAGGTTCAGGCCTCGGATGTACTGAGCTTTAAGCTGCACCAGTGCTCGTCTGTAATCTGAGAGTATTT